>MJUU01058068.1:73154-85508 GCA_002080025.1 Modiolus philippinarum
CCCCCCCCCCCCCCATGTCCTAAGCAACTTTTCTGTAAATTTTCATTCAATTCTGAGCACTTTGATTTTCCCGCCTTTTTTGCCGTTTCCATGGCAACCGGTACCATTTTGAAAATTTTTGGTGGTGCATGCACATCTTCTAATGGTGGTCCAACTTTGTGCCAAGTATGAATGAATTCTGTCTTGGCATCTTTGAGAAAATGCGTGGACAAAAATCCTTGGAAGAAAGAAAGAATAATGAAAAATAACAAAGAAACGGACCAAAAACCATATGTCGTCCCGACTACGTCTGGGGCGACATAAAAATCATCTGCATTTAAGAAGTATTCCTTTATAAATTTGAGGTGTGCGTTCCGGATACGACTCGGCATTTAGTGCTGCCTCTCGAAATGTGACGTGACATTAAAAAGGCGGAACTACATTTCTAATCAGAACATTTCCTGTATAAATAAAAAAAAATTATGACTCACCGCTCACAAATAAATGCTGTAAGTTTTATGAAAAAAAGTAGAAACAAAACACATACACTCTAGTCCGCATACTTGGCGATTATCAAAAAACTCAATTCGTGCCCCGAGAGTTGCAAGTTTGTTATACATTAGCTCTATGGTTCGCCAAATCAAAAAAATAATATTAAAGGACCTATAAAGCTATGGTTCTGCAGCTAAAAACAAGTATGGTATGTACAATTCTTCGTACATGTACTTTATTTAGATAAGAATATCGACAAAAAATCTCTTTTCAAAATGATGTTATGTGAGGGTAACATATTAATGCCAGATAATCAATGAAGGGATATGGAGTAAATGTACACGAGACAAAGTCTCTACAAATACATGGTAAAACAAGCAATGGAACAAAGGTTTTTTTGTTCATGATCGTGAAGTCACCATGCATGAGGCCTTCAGCAAATACCTTTACTCATATCTCACAGTAAGTTCAAACGGCCCCAAGCACCGGTTTGAGCTGAATTCATTACTAGATGTCGAGCAATACTACATCAATCTTATTTCATGTTATGGATCCGGGATCGTCAACAAACATAGAATTACTGCCAAAGTGTTCTTCCGATCGCTGTCATCCGTTGCCCGACAAAAAGACCAAAAATAAAAAAAATGTCAAAAACTGATAAACAATCCGGGAAAACTGGGACGTAACTTACATGCTTTAAGCAATAAGGGGATATTCACAGGACAATCTTCAGGAATTGGCTTTGGGATCCAGTGACCTGAAGATTTTACAGGTATACTAGCATCTCACTGATACTGCCGATGCCTCCTGAAATCCATGACGATTCTTTACTAAACCCTTCGGGAAGTTTTGAATTTGATTTTCTTCTGTAGTGCGAAAGGTTTTTACCATCAGACTAGGCACCTTCAACTAGCCGGCAGTTTAGCAGAGAGCACTCCTTGACCCATCTTTCTAAATTACGTTTTGTCTTATTCTTTCCTTCTCAAGATGGTGGTCCTGGAGTTAATAGTCTACCTGTATTTGGCTTTACTTGTATGTTCATTATACTATAGGGAAACCGGATAAAGAAAGGAGAGGTTTCAGTTCCCATACACCGGTTTAACCCTGCCGCTAGCCTTTGCTTATGCTGGTACCAAGTCCGGCTGTCCCAAGTTCCTATCGTTCCTATCCTGCGTTTGTCTTTTGATTTTTTGTTGTTTATCTTGCGCTGTTCCTTGGTAGATTGTGGCATGTGATTATAATTTCCGACCATTGTGTATAAGTGTTGCCTGTTATCTTTACTATTTTAATCAACAGAAGGCAAATATCACAACATAGGGCACTCATCGATTCCGTTTGTTTGTGCGTTAACTTTATAAAGATGATGGCGACCACAATTAAGTAGAGACAAAGCATACTTTTTTAAATACGACCTCAAATCGGAGATCAAATAATAGAAGGAAATTTTTCCAGCAGGCTATCGGAGAATGCACGGGGAAATACGGAAAGGCAATTTTTAGTTTAATAGAAATCAACCTTTTATCCATTAAATACGACTCGAAATTGGAGATTAAATAACAAGAGGAATTGATTTAAATTTTAGAGTTTATGATCGACAATATATTTGTCCAGTTCAGGAGACTTGTTTCCAACAGACTATCAGAATTTCAACTGCACACAACTGTCATCCGATCCGTTTCTTCGCTCTTATGATCTGTGAAGTTGAATTAATTCAAATTCTTCTTCAAATAAGAAAAAAGAAGCTAGATCCTTCAATTTCAGTTATGATGATGATGGTATTTTGTCCGTAAACATTCCTCGCTTTGGTGATTTTTTTTTAATCTCATCTTTCCAAAAGAGCTCGAACAAAATGCTAAAGACATTGTAAACATCTGCCTTATTCCTTGACCTTCTTCTAAAATGCACAACAAAGATACACTAGAGACTAATCTGTATAACAAACGCGATGCCTTCACTGTTCCAATAATTCTTTGTAGCGACTTTCAAAGGATGAATTCAGGCTTTGTTTCCTTCATTCCTCAAGAAATTCTATGGCTGCCACAATGATATCATGAAAAGATATGACATTTTGGTGTACTATATGAAAACGGACATTTTCGCTAGATTGTAAGTCAGCTAGATTGTACGTCTTTACGAATTTGACATTACTGGTTTAAACTTGTCCCTTGATGGACTCACTGAGAGTGTGACGGGTGCTGTATATGAAGCAGGACATACCTTCCACTACAGAGTACCTGATATTACTCTAATATTTTACGGGAGCTCATAGTATGAGTTCTAACTTTTGAATGTTGTGATTTTATTCGACTGTTTTCTGGCTTTCTCATGTCTGTGTATTTCTGTAGTCTCGTTTTTTTTGGCAGTGGCTGCGCGTCCACGCCGCGTTGATGCGTAGCCCACAGACTGTGCGTCCACGCTTCCGGTTCTTGTTTTAAACCGGAGAATTTTCCATACCTTCCGGCAAACTTTGACATTACAATCTACCTAGAAGTCGAAAGTTTTCGATTGTTTATGCGTCAACTGGAATTTAAAATTAAAAAATCAAACCTAACACCCTGAAAAGCTTCTATTGCAGATAATACTTTTATTCCCAGCATAATTACTATTATAACTATATTGAAATTTATAATAATCAATGCTAGAAATTATTGGAGGTTGTCGCAGTAATACCGTGATATAAAAAAGTCCCACTTGGTTATATTGGCTCTTTAGAAAGCAGTCACTTTGCGATAGTTACTTCCAGAAAATAAAAGAAATAAGACTCCTTTTCGGCCACGATCCAATTTAAATAATTTACACTAGAAGAAGGTAAATGAGGCCAAGTAGCATTGTAAATATTTAATTCCAGAACTTTGAATTTTGTGTAACTTGTGATAGACATTATTATTTTAATGTAGAAAGACGATATGAAATACTATGAGACCGATCAGCTTCCATGGGTTACCTAGCGATATCGATTGAAAAATAAAGTGACTGTATAGATAAAAAAGGGAAATATCTTGTATTTGGCCTTTGTCTTAGTGAGTTCGACAAAAACATTTTCCTACTATAGACTTGGTACATGTTTAACGTCATCTTCATTTTGTATATGTTCTGGCTTATCATACGGTAAAGGACATTCTCTACAATTTGACGTCTTTTTCTTTTCAAACCATTTTACAAATCGCCATAACTGGCAAAATAAAAGAAAAAATCAGCCTAATGAAATGTTCAGCTATGATACCTGTAGAAAATCGCTAGTACGTGTCTGTTTTCGTATCAACTTTTACGTTTTTCATTTTTTTTTTTATTTTATCTGCACTAGGTGATCATTTATTTACATAAATAACAACTTTTCATAAGGTGTAACCACATTAAATTGTTTTAGAACTTTCACTGTTAAAATTATAATTTCGGATACTTTCATCAGAATATCCGGAAAATATTACTTTTCTATACAAAAACCGGAAGCGTGTACGCGCAGCCTGTGGGCTACATGTCCACGCGGCGTGGACGCGCAGCCACTGCCTTTTTTTTTGCCATTTCTATGATTTCTTTCAATTTGCACATTCTTTCTTCGTTTAGTATTCTACTGCTGTGTTTCCAGCAGCATTAGCATATTTCATCTTTTAACTCTTTCGCAACTTACGGGTCTATGATTGATACTGTGACTTCCTTGCAAGATCTTTGCTGAAAAATTGGCTCTCTAAAACAAAGGTATATTACAAATAACTTGAAGACATCACTGCAGAAGTTGTATGGTCGACATCACGATCTTTGGATACCTATCTCCAAGATAACAGCAGATTTTTAACTTTAATAAATAGAGTTTTTTCTTTCATTTATACTATTTGACTTTATTACCGGAATAGACATGTTCGATAAGTCGAGTGTCTTATTAGAAACAGTATTTGCTTACTCCACCGTTCAAAGTTGCCAACTCACACGCTTTTAGCGTGTAATACACGCTTTTTGACATTTTACACGCTAATGTTGATTTACAAGGCGTGTACACGCAAAGTTCAATTTTCACACGCAAACACACGCATTCATGTATGTTACTGGTCATCATAGCGATTCAGTTATAAATAATGCATATAGTGAGAGGGCATTTTCAGTTATAAAAAAATCCACAAAGAATTTAGATCAGAACTTGCAAATGATACTTTGTGTTCACTACTATGTTGCAAATTTATTCAGTATAATAAATGTTATGATTATGAACCACACAAAGATGTCTTGAAATATGCGAAACAAACAACATTAGATTATAATTAAAATTGCCAGAACTAGCTGTTTTAACTTTGCCTTAATTAATAATTTTTTGATCTGAAAATAATCTAGTCACGCATTATTACATTCTTTTTCAGACTAAAAGATGTGTAATTGCATGAATTTCTATTCTCAGAGGTTGGCAACTATGCCACCGTTACATCTGATCTTCCCTAGCTGTTGTTTTTATATAGGTCCGTTTTATTCATCTGTATGTATGTCTTGATTTTTTTTTCGGCGTGATGTGTTTGTGTTTCCGATGTTGTCATTGTCATTGGACTATTCTTTTTTGGAACAACGGTTCGGTGCACCTAAATAGGATTATTTTTCTGCAAATTTGTATCCAAATGCAAGGTTTGAATGGACAAAGTCTTGGACGAGTTCGAAAGTCAGTACTCGTCATTCCACCTTCGACTTGTAACTTATGTTGAAAAACATTTTGTAACTTTCTTAAATTTGTGTAAAAAAAATCAAATCAATAAGGTAATGGAAGAGTTCAAAAACAGTTGTTGTTGATACGTTATGGAAGAATTATGCCCATTTGCACTTTTAATTTGTTTTCAATAAATATATAAATATAAGCTTGATCATGTACAACAATATACAATTATGGCCCGCTGTTAAGGGAAACATCCAGATTTGCCAACCCGAGGAGGGAGTTGTTTCCCGAGGGCTCTGCCCGAGGGAAACCATCCCTCCAAGGGTTGACAGATCTGGATGTGTCACGTCAACAGAGGGCCATAATTGTTTTATTATATTTTAAACAGTTTCATTAATTCCAAATCAAGAGGTCTTATTATGGTTTTAATCTCTAAAAGAAAACTGATATAATCTGCCGGTGATTTTTAGAATCTACGGGGTTGTTTCTCACTGTGACGTCATATCCGGGTTGTTCAGCGGGAAACAACAGGGTTGTTCCATCAGTGATGTCATATCGAGGTTGTTTGCTAAAACATCTGAGTTATTTTGAAGTCACGTGATTGCTTTCATCCAATTAAATCTTCTCTTACTTAGTAAAATATAATAATAACTATTGTAATTTGATCCACTGTTTTTAGAAAATCCTACCAAAGATACTTTGGATAGCTACAATGAATTTTGAACGACTTTTACCCCAGTAGGCTAGTAATTTGTTTTGAACAGCATATTATGTTATTTCAAATACACTTTCCATCTTTTTCGACATCAGTTAAATGTGTTTCACAAGTCTGACGCATATACATTTTATTTTCTAATATAATTTATGTATTGAAATTTAATATTTACATAGCACAGAAAACAAATGTTTTATTTCTCGTTTTTGATTATGTTCAAGATTTGGCACGATTTTTACAGGTAATATCTATGACACGTCATTAGGTCTGCCTTCTCTCGTCCTTTCCACTTTCTTCTCTGAAATTCAGCCCGGTTGTCCCCTAGTCAAAGGCCATGCGGCCAAAACGTTGGACAGTCTTCCCTTCTTTGCATTTTCTCATTTTTAGCTCACCTGACCCAAAGGGTCAGTGTGAGCTATTGCCATCACTTGGCGTCCTTCATCCGTCGCCCGTCCGTTAAACTTTTCACATTTTCATCTTCTCCTCTGAAACTACTGAAGCAAATTCAACCAAACTTTACAGGAATGGTGTATGGAAGGTCTTTTACAAAGATTGCTCATTTCGTTCCGATCCGACAAAAAAACATGGCCGCCAGCGCGGAACTTAGGTTTAACATTGGACCCTATGGGAAAAATCACATTTTCATCTTCTGCTCTGAAACCATTGAAGCAAATTCAGCCAAACTTTACAGGAATGATGTACTAAAGGTCCTAAACAATGATTGCTCATTTCGTTCCGATCCGACAAAAAACATGGCCGCCAGCACTGAACATGGTTTAACATTGGACCCTATTGAAAAATTCACATTTTGTTCTTCTGCTCTGAAACCGCTGAAGCAAATTCAACCGAACTTTACAGGAGTGATGTACTAAAGGTCCTGAAAAAGATTGCTCATTTCGTTCTAATCTGATAAAAACATGGCTGCCAGCACGGAAGATAGTTTAACATTGGCCCTATGGGAAATTCACATTTTCATCTTTTCCTCTGAAACAACTGAAGCAAATTCAACCAAACTTTACAGGAATGATGTATGTAAGGTCCTTTACAAGGATTGCTCATTTCGTTCCGATCCGATAAAAACATGGCCACCAGCGCGGAACTTAGGTTTAACATTGGACCCTATGGGAAAATTCACATTTTCTTCCTCTCCTCTGAAACCACTGAAGCAAATGCAACAAAACTTTACAGGAATGATGAACTAAAAGTCCTTAACTGAGATTGCTCATTTCGTTCCGATCCGATAAAAAACATGGCCTCCAGCACGGAACATAGTTTAACATTGGCCCTAAGGGAAATTCACATTTTCATCTTTACCTCTGAAACAACTGAAGCAAATTCAACCAAACTTTACAGGAATGATGTATGTAAGGTCCTTTACAAGGATTGCTCATTTCGTTCCGATCCGATAAAAACATGGCCACCAGCGCGGAACTTAGGTTTAACATTGGACCCTATGGGAAAATTCACATTTTCTTCCTCTTCTCTGAAACCACTGAAGCAAATGCAACAAAACTTTACAGGAATGATGAACTAAAGGTCCTTAACTGAGATTGCTCATTTCGTTCCGATCCGATAAAAAACATGGCCTCCAGCACGGAACATAGTTTAACATTGGCCCTATGGGAAATTCACATTTTCCAACCAAACTTTTATAGGAATGATGTATGGAAGGTCCTTTACAAAGGTTGCTCACTTCGTTTCCATGCAATAAAATACAGGGCTCCCAGCGCGGAACTAAGGTTTAACATTGGACCCTATGGGAAAATTGACATTTTCTTCTTCTCCTCTTAAACCGCTGAAGCAAATTCAACCAAACTTTACAGGAATGATGAACTGAAGGTCCTTAACAAAGATTGCTCATTTTGTTATGATCCAATGAAAAACATGGCCGCCAGCACAGAACAAAGTTTATTTTGGCCCCATGGGAAATTCACATAAAAAACATGGCCACCATATAGAACATCGAAAAATCCTGCTGTTCAGCATTTTGTCAGGTGAGCGATACAGGCTCAGTGTCTGAGCCTCTAGTTGCATGTTTTTTAATTTGTATATTTTTGTGTTTTTTACTTTTTAATCGTGGTCAACTATACCATTTTTATTTTGTTAAATAGTTAATTTGTGGTCATCGCACAACATATATATTTTTATACATATTGTTTGGCTTAATGTAATCTTTTGAAGTTTTTAGCCTTGTTTTCACAGTTTGATATTTCAAATCAGTAACAGTGAAAGCGTTGAGCAAACTTTTGAAAATATTTATTACAACAGCCAAGGGAGTGGCAAAAGTTTCATTTCAAAGAGATGTACCATATACATGGAGAAATCTGTTCATTTTTGCTCATTTGCATTTTTTATTTCGAAGTCAAACATGGGCACCGGAACCCCATTGTATTTGATAGACAACGTTTTGAAAAACAGCTATTCCTACTTAATAGGCAAAATTTTGAAAAAACAGCTATTCTTACTTAAAACTGAGTTGCAGATAGAATACAAGATTAAACTTTCATAGGACATTTGATAGGCAGTCAAACGAATCATGTCAGATAGACGCACAGGGGCCGGTAACATACGATATTGATAGACCGGGTCCCATAAATATGTATAAGAAGGAGAAGGGAAACAACGGAAGTCCAAAAATTATATACCACAATATTTCAAAGTCATACGACGGCAGCTTTAAATGGGAATAATTGTCTCAAACTCGCCCATAAGTTTGGCAAATAATTATATTTTCATAAAAATTTAAACTTTCTTACCTTCACTTGGCTTTAAAACATATTTTTCTCCCTTCGAAACACTGATATTGTTCCGATGTAGTTTAAGCCGGCCAGTGCAGGGAAACGAAGTAAATCTCGAAATAAGAAAAAAAGTAAAAACTTTATTCGATTCCTCTCCGTATCCGATTCCCTCCTTCAGTGAGCTGGCTAATCAACATTACGACTGGATTATTATTATTATTATTTAGGTTTATAACAATAACATTATTGACCAATCAGAAGACTGTTCTCGTTTCATTCAAAATGTCGACGAATGTTGACATTCTACGTTCTGTGACAAAAAAGATACGCCAAGTCGCTGAAGACTGTTGAATTTGACGTTTTATGTGCGTGAATTAACATGGAACGTATTTGTGCAAATGTGGAAAGTTATATTTAAACAAGATTTTTTCGTGAAAAGGCAAAAAACATTGATTGAAGTGGAAACATTCAGTTGATTTTGTCGCAGTGATGCATTGTTGCATGACACGGATGTTTACAGACTAAACCGGAAATAAGCCCGTGCACGAGTTGTAAACGAGTAAACCCCAGGACACCCCATAATTCTACACAGTTGATTGTGAACTTCCAAGGAATACAGACGCACTGCCAAGTTGCTGTTCTTAGTATTCCAGGCAGTGCGAGTTTACACCAGGTAATCATGGTTTAATTGGTATTAGACCTTGTGTAAATATATCACGAGGCCATTTTTTCTGACATTGGTGTCAGAAGCAAAGGAAATTCGCCTGACAATTTGTCGTCTGTCGAATTTGTATTTTGACAGATTTTCGCGGGTTTGCCCACGTGGTTGACCATTTCATTTCATCGAGTGTGAATTTTTCGATGACGTGATTTATTTATTTCATACTCATTTGTTCAAAAAACTAAACACCGAAGTTACCGTGAATTTACTTTCTGCATATGCGCACTTCGACAACTCATGTCTCATCAGTGCAGATAAAATCTAAACGTTTGGAAGACCATAAACTCAAAGATGTTTAAAAACTGATAGAGAACAAATAACTAATATGATCTAAATGTAAAGCCAAAATCAGCTAAGGACAGAGCTTTGCGTGAGGGAGATACTCCTTAGTTTTGAATAAAGTTTACAAAAATTTAGATATTGTAAGGTTCCAAAAATAATCGGCTTTCGGGTCAGCACCGAAGGACTGACTACTGGGCTGGTGAATACCCTCGGGGACTAACAGTCCACCAGCAGTGGTATCGACCCAGTGGTAACAAACAACTAAACACCGAAGTTACCGTGAATTTACTTTCTGCATATGCGCACTTCGACAACTCATGTCTCATCAGTGCAGATAAAATCTAAACGTTTGGAAGACCATAAACTCAAAGATGTTTACCGTCATCTCATCGGGTGTGAATTATTCGGTGACGTGATTTATTTATTTATTTATTTCATACCTACGTGGATTGAAGTTTTTTTTTCATCGGGTGTGAATATTTATTACTTGGTGATATTTTTCATTGATTTTTTCAACCAGTTGTATGGCAACTTTTGGTTGAAATGCTTTGCCCTAGACACAATAAATTTGTTTGCACACACTGTAAACATATATTTGTTCCACCTGACAAAAGTTCCAATGGAACAATTTTTATAAACATAGCCATTAATATTTCTTCCTTTGGGAACAAATATTACATGAAGTTAGTTCCGTTAGGAACAAATATTATAATATTCGTTCCAGTAGAACAAATGTTATGTAATGTATTGTCCTTTGGAACAAATATTATGGTGGAACTTGTATTCTGTCACAACACAAAACAGATTGTATAAACAAATTGCCCATTTTTCCATGTGACTTTTTCATGTGGGTTAGCATGGAAAAATTTTGATTGAAATATTGATATTTTGTCAGTAAATATATTGACGTTGCTGACAATATTTGCTGATATTTACTGATTGTTTTTGCGGGAGTTGTTATTTATTCCGCGTTCCGCAATTTGAACTGCACAATTGCCGCACAATTTCAAAATGCCCACCCCAATTTTCACTTGAGCATTACACAGTTATAAACTTGAGTGAAGGACTATTTTGAGAATTATTTGGTGAATTTTGATATTTAATACTGCTCGTTATTTACCAAATTTCATTTTTCATACATATTTTGGTACATTTTGGACATTTTTTCAAAATTATTTCGTTTATTTAAAGTGTTTCACTCATGTGGTTAAGATGTTAAGGACAGTTAGGCATTTTTGACAGTGTTGTGAAGGCGACCGCTTTCCCACTGTTCGAAAATCATACATACACGCATACATTTGCATTACAGTGAAATAACACTAACATTCTACTTTTTGACCTCACAGTAATTATAAATTATGATAATTTGTGTGTCGGTAACCCCGACCGATTATTGCAATTTCGAAACATAAATATTTTTGAATTTATTTAAATAATTTAAACTTAATTTGCGATTGTGTAGTCGAGGAATAAAAATGCATTGAAATTTTGATAAATTGAACACAAACTAAATTAGTTTGATTAATTTTTTTGATTAATTAAACAAGTTTGAAACAGTTTAATTAAAAAATTTTAATTTTGACTAAAGAAGTTGAAATAAAAGTTTAATTGAACTTTTGGACAATTAAACTGGTTTTTTTAAAATTTTTGTGAGAAATAAACAAAATAAAAATCCTGTTATATTGGACAGCCATATCAACTTTTGATTAAAATTTAAAAAACTATTACTAAAAGAGGATAACAAGAGAGGAACATAAATTGTCACAGAATTAGAACAAGGTTTATTGTTATTACAGTTAAATAGGACATAAATAGGTTAAACATTTAAACATGTCTTATTAAAATTTTGTTTCTCATTTTTTGATTATTGAAATATTTTTCATATTTGGTTTACATTTTTCATCGGTGAAATATATTTTTTCATTTTTGATTGACATTTTTGTTTGATTAGTGAAATATTTTCATTTTCATTGTAAATTTTTTCACATTTTTCTATATTTCACTAAATTTTTGATATTATTTTTTGAATTGTGTTGTTTATATTCATTTTGATATAAACAAAGATAAACATCATAAATAAAGACATTAATTAAGACAATTAGATTAAAAATATTATTTGCACTGCGCAGGTACCCCTTGCTTTGTAAATAATATACTAAACATCAATCAATAAGTCCAACATATAAACAAATTTTTGAAACAATAAATTATGGAACATCAGCAAGAACATACTGAAAACATGGCTGAAAAAGATGAAGGGAAGAAATGAAGGTAAAAGCAGAAGTAAAGGAAGATAAGGAGGAACAACAAAAGGCCTATGAAACCCAACTTGAGGCATGCATTGAAGGACTTGAAGAAGAAAATCTAAGCCTAAAAGAGCAAAATAACATCTTGTTAGGAAAATTAGAAAAGCAAATTGCATTATTTACTGACTTACAGGAGCAAAATGGACAATTAATAAGAGAAAATAAGATGTACGAGTACAGAATAAGTAACCTGATGGAAAAAGCTGAGAGACAAACAAGACTATATGAAACGGAACAAGAAATACAAGAACGAAAGATAAAGATTTTACAGATGGATATTCGACATTTGAGAACAACAAACGCTAGAGATACCATCCCTCCAAGAAGTGTGTATACCAAACCAGCTCCACCAACCACACCAATAGAGGAAGAAACTAAAAAGTCGGACAAAGTAGAATCTTCATTTTCATCAAAACTACCAGGTTTCAATGTAGCACCCCCAAAATTTCCAAAGTTACCCACCTTCGATGGAAGTACAGACTGGAAATCCT
>MJUU01058069.1:0-16036 GCA_002080025.1 Modiolus philippinarum
ACTTTGATTTGTGTAATCTTGTGCTTTGTTCCTTCGGTATTCTACTGCACTTGTTTTGTTAAGGAGGAGTAGTGGATACAAGGTGGTCACCATATGGTTTACATTGAGATAAAATGACAAACATCAAAAATCTGGAAAAAGGAATGATTGATAAACAAAATGCATAATGCACATCTACAATACGTAATTAAGCTCCTGCATAAGTTTCATGAAATTCCAATCAGTGGTTTAGGAGGAGTAGTGGATACCAGCTCTTTGCTACAAAAAGACGGACGAACGTAAGGAAGGACGGACGGACGGACGGTCGGACATCATGAACACTATATACCTCCCGCAAAGCGGGGGGGACTTTTTGAAAGAAATAGGCCCATAAGGTTGCACTCTCTACCCAATGATATTATAAAATCAATAAGCGATATAATTACATGCATCTCAATATATTGCATATTTCATAATGGGATGAAAGAATATTCTCGTGTACGTACGAATCAAAGTTGTGACAGCTAATGTCCCTTTTGGAAATAATTAACAAATTAACTACGTTTAAACATACGAAAATCATTTAGTAACATAGCACTAGGAGCTTTAAACATCGCAGTGAATTGGTTGAAGTTAACTGACATGAAAATTTTACCGAGTGTTTAACAGAAATTCACAGTTTTTTTTAATCAAAACTCGATCTAACCCCTTTTAATTACTAAGGCTTTATTCCGTTTATTGCTCTCGTTAAATGTCCAGCTCAGCCAGGGTATCTGGTAAACAAGTTCAGCATTTTAGTAAATTCATACGCAATAACCTAAAGATGTAGTGTATGACTTCATTACATTCGTTTTAGTTGACAATTGACATCAAAATTAAAATGAACTTTGCTGACGATTGACATTTGTCCTTGTTATAAGATTGGGCCTCCTGTAATGAGTACTTCTTTCCGACTTTTTTGGGTTACTTCTATCCTTATTATTTGATTCTAATACTGATGAGAGGTTACTCAATAAAACACGTGTACAGCAATAACAAACTATGCTGTTTATATGCAATTTGGGTATTTTGAATTTTGTATTTTGAAACCACTTGGTTGATAATACTGCTAGTGAACCAGCATTCCCATATGGTATTCACCAGCCCAGTAGGCAGACTTGTCTGACGTGAAGATTTACCGTGCGTTTAATTTAAATTAACTGTTATATCGAAATCATAACCACGTAAAAATACTGCGGCTTCCATGATGGATGTCCTTGTTGCGAACCCTCTAGCACCGTATAGGAACAGCATCGGATATTTGTTCTAGGACTGGTACCATCAACAGAGGAAAGCACTGAACTGTTATCGTACAGTAAACTTGGTACTAATTTAGTACAAAGTTTACTATACGGTTACAGTTAAAGGCTTTTTCTAGAGGTAACTCCTTGAAACATGTTTACAGGATTACAAAAAATTACTATTTAATATGCAACTTGGGTATTTTTGCAGTCTCAAATTAATGACAATAGATTTGTCACATTTGCAGATGCTATTTTTCAACAGCAAGTTGGCATATCAATGGGCTCTAATTGTGCTCCTCTACTCGCAGAATTGTTTTTTTTTATCTTTTTACGACACTGAATTTCTTCAGGGACTCGTGAAAGATCATAAGATGCTAGATCCTTCAATCTCATTTATAGATATATTGATGATGTTCATTCCATCAATAACGCATCTTTTGCTAAATGGATCCAATTAATATATCCGTCAGAACTAGAGATAAAAATAACGACAGAAACCACAAGATCTACATCTTTTTTTTGACTGACATCTCGAATTTGACGAAAATTGTCATCTCCGTATTAAAATTTACGACAATAGGGACAACTTTAATTTAAAGATTATCAATTTCCCAAACATGGACAGTAATTTTCCAACTTCTCCTGGTTACAGAGTGTATATTCATTTCACATCCAAACTTCTATGGCAATATCATTTACAAAGCGCATAAATTCAAAAATTGTCCTTAAAACTTATTAATCCGTTGAACAAACTTATTTATAAAGGATATAAATACAGCGTTGTAGTTGAATCTTTACTTCTGGTTTTTGTTGGCAAAAATATTGATCATCTCCTAAATGCTTTACACCATAACTAAATTTAAAATTTTTTTCATATTGTCAGTATTTTGCATTACAAAATATGTTCTTCTTTCATAATTGATGATGTTGTTACGCCAAATCTATTTAGAAGTATTTCAATTGAAGTTTCATATGTAAGAAGGCTTGATATCATAGTCAACGGAAATTATGTCCTTAACTAGCTGTCAGTAACTGCGAGCATTTGTCCGGACAGTACCTGTGTGTATTGTCTTCATGTTTTATGTACTTCATTGTAAGGGTACTCGTTTTGATAAGTTGGACTTTTTTCTAGTTTGATTTTTACTGTGAGTCTTTTTGTGTATTTATTTTTTAGCCATTCACCACACATTGGGGGAGGGTTTGGATCCAAGAAAACGAGTTTAACCCCACCGCAATTTTTGCGCCTGTCCCAAGTCAGGAATATGTTGGTCATTGGCTTGTCCTTCTCTTCTTATAAAATTTTAGTTTCTTGATATTTGAGTTATTGGATGTGGTTTGTTTCCATTGATTTATTATCTTTTTTTACCCTTTTGGGGCCATTTAGGGCTTGCTATATGGTGTGAGGTTCCTCACTGTGTTGAAGACCGTACGGTGACCCTAGATGCTTTGTTTTGGGTCGTTTTAACCTGGATATGGGATGTTGTCTCCTTGACATTTACCCCATTTCCTTTCTTTTTCATATTTCACCTTTGATTTGTTACGCGAGAGGTACCACATATTATACGGACTTTCTCATTAGACATAGTTATAACCGCGATCGACTTGTCAACCAAGGCTTCAAAAAATTCCGTCTCATACGATCATTAAAAAAGTTCTTTAATAGATATAAAAAATACCAAAGTTGTATAAAAAACAGATAATTTTTTATGCTGTACACGTGTTTCAAGAAGTTACCACTCATCAGCAGCATTAGAATCAAATACTATGGAAAGCCATAATCCAAAAGCAGTTCAACAAGAAGTACTCATCACCTAAAATATCGAAATAGGATGCCAAATCCAGTACCAAGGACATCTACTGAGTACCATACACGGAATGAAGCCTCAGTATTTTTAAGTGGTTAGAATTTTGATACATTGTAAAAGCCGCAAATTTCTATAAACCACAAGGTAAAAATTTCATGTCAGACAAGACTGACTATTGTGCTGGTGATAAACCCTCGGGGACCACTGGTCCACCAGCAGTGACATCGGCCCAGTGGTTCAAAAAAAAGTTGCATAAAAAACAGATAATTTCGTTATGCTGTATACGTGTTTCAGGGATTAACCTCTCATCAGCAGCATTAGAATAAAAAATATGTAAAACCATAATCCAAAAGCAGTTCAAAAACATCACCTTAGATATCGATTCCAGTACCAAGGACAAAGTTCTTTAATAGATATCAATCCCTTGTAGAAAAATTTTGAAGTTTCGGTTCGAAGACTGATTCAAGATTCCCTTTCTTTAATTAGTACTGGGAAGATAATTTCTTTCCACTGTGTACGACCTTTCAATAACAATTGCTATTGAGTTGCTACCGGACACTACCGCAATGGAAAAAAATGGGGGGTTGCATGCCATTAAACCGGTTTAACCCGCCATTTCTTTTGAAATGCCTGTACCAAGTCAAGACCATTGTGTAGGACAACTTTCCCGGTGGTCTCCACCTGATTTGTCGTTTTGTCTCATGGACTTCGGCTCTTGTCAACTCTGTTCGGTTATTCTGTTATAACCCCCCATATACATACAAATTTAGCCAATCCCATTCAAATGTTACAGTACAAATTAAAATCCAGTAGGATCCAGAATCTTCCTAGTACAAATTAGAATTCTAATTTCTACTGTGACAAATTAGAATTCTAATTTATAGTGGATGTAATCAGTGACACAGTGATACAAAAAATCTTTAAAGTAGTATCATCTAATAATCTCCTCTTTTCAGATGTCTCACAAACTATCATCTTCTCTTAACTACATGTTAAATCTAGAAGTAGGTTTGTGTCCCTTTATTGTATTTTAAGTGACATTTTATAGCGATGAGTTATAAACACGACTAGAGCATATTGACCGAGGACGCAGAACTTGCCATGAAATAATTGTTTTATTACTTTATGACATTATTCTTGTTTTAATTATCACGTAACGATCGATTTGTTAGCATATCAAATATGTTGTAAACCTGACGTTTCCAAATATAAAACGTCATGTACTAGGTATGTATGGAAATACCAATTCTAATATGGCTCCTGTAAATCGTCAACCAGTATAATACTCGATAACCATATATTTCGCACATGCGCAAATGGTGTCCGAAAAAGAGTGAAAGGGATGCAAAACAACCACATTTTTTGTTTTGTTTGTCTTAGTTTACTGCTTTTTATGCAACTTCGGTATTTTTTTGTATTATGAAGGAAATAAAAGTTAAGATCATTTTTTTTAACTTCAGACACCTAAATGTGTATTATTTTGCTTTCGATTTGGATTTTGAACCTTGCATCTGTTTGAAAACGTCAGATGGTGTATTGTGACGTCATAGACACAGACAGCAATGGAAACGGGAAATCCGCCTTCTCTTAGGTCGCTTCAGAATGGAAAATTCAAATTTCTGTCATATTAGAATCGAAATAATTCATGGCAGGTATATGGTTATTGTCATTTAACCATAGGCAGGGCCTTTATATTCGTAAATTTAACCCCTCGCTAACGCTGTGGATTAAATTCAAATATAAAGGCCCAGCCCATGGTTAAATTTCCAATAACCATATACCTGCCATGAATTATTTCTTAAGTAAACACCATATTTACAGAACGTCATGTGACGTCAAATGAACCAATTACAGCGCACAAATAATATAACAAAATAATAAAAATATTAATTTTTCACTGTGAATAAAACACAACTGTGCATATTAAAAGAAAATAATGCATTAAAAAGATATTCAAATGTCGAAATAATGCCTATTTACCTAAAAATGTTATACATACCTCATTTTTCCTTAAAAATCTAAATTTTTATTAGCTTTACATTCAGTAATATCCATGATCCTACTAAACAATAAATCCTGTTTGATTATAAATGATACTAGAGATTTAGTAAGATCCAAAATTCTCGGATATATTAATTTCTCCCGGCAGAAATTATAATTTTAAATTGTACTGTACCAAATCTAGTACAAATGTCTCAGTAGAAATTATAATCCCAATTTGTAATAGGTGTATTCTGGATTCCAATTTGTACTGTAACATAACAGCTTAACTTGTAGGAAAAAAGATACTTAAAAGTGTGGGTACCTTTGTTTTGAATGCTGTGTTTTTTTTCAAATTTTTGTGCTTTGTAGCTGTCTAGCCATATCTTTAGACTTTTATTTTTGTAAATATCACTCCTTTGTTCCATCGGTATTGTTCTGCCGTTGTTTCTTCACAAGTTTGAACATTTTTGCTTTTATAATAATATTCAGCTTACTCCTTAAGTGTTCTTGTTTCGGTTGTACTTTGTTTTGGTATTTCGGTCCTAGCAAGCATAACAATAATAGTTGTTACGACAATCTTTTATGATAGAATTAAAAATTCTTTATAGAATGTAGAATTGTCCCTTATAAGATACATTTGTTCAGGAAATTGATATTAAGTAACCGAATAAATTGTGCTGTATTATATTATAATTACATTTCATGAATATGCATTTGAATTCCGTCAGTTTGATAGGTCAACATCGATCACGTGGCATATCAATGTGAAGTTGCAATTCCCATGAAACACATTTGACCACGTGTTCACGTGGCGGATGAATTGTAAAAGTAGAAACCCAATGTACATGATGTACTTCCCTGTAAATAAAGTTGTTTTTTATATTTCGGGTTTAAATGTAATTATAAGAACTGAATGCATTATTTTGAAGTTTCATAGGGACTATGAAAGGGTTGACCGGACGCACATTTTCAACATGAAGCGCTACTGCGCTTCATTAAACATGTGTTTCGGTCAACCCTTTCATATCCCAATGAAACTTCAAAATAATGCATTCAATTCTTAGATAAAAACTTACCCCTTCTCAGTAATAGAACCAATTCCGAAATATCCTGTTTTATTGTCTTTCGAAGGCAAGACCTGTATTTTATCATTTTTATCGTGTGGTTGATTAATAAACAATTGACCATGACAACTTATCTCACAGTATAATTTGTCTTGAACTGCCACATTAGTACCTAATTAAAAAAAAAACATTTACGTATTTAGTTGCTCTCCCGAAGTAAGTAGCTCTTTGATGTGTTTTATATTTTGCTGTGCCATTTCTCCACTTACACTTGTTTTACAATATTTTGTGATATGGATAAGACATTCCACAGTCGGTTATTCCATTGTTGGTTCAATTCAGTTAACCTAATTTCAGATAAATATATATATATATATATATACATTTATTATTTAGAACTAGCATGATATAAGATAAAAGTGTCAACATTCTTAAATACTAAATCAGATTATCAAATCATAAAAGATAAAATTATTGAAAAATAAAAGTAAAATACATACAAATAAGTTACAATAGATCTTAAAACCATATTTCATTGGTATTTTGCAGCCAAAGAGCTTTCATCTCTGAAACATTTCACATAAAAGTCTTTTTGGCACAAATATCAATTATTGTACTCTATTCAAAGTTCAATGCGAATTTGATCTTATCGTTTGTCGGTAACTCAAGAAAGCCAGTTCTAGATAAAAGGTCCTCATGACTTGTCAATCCGCCCTCATACTGGAGCGCCGACAATTACTGAAGGATTCGTTTTGATATTGACGATGATCCAGAACTTTGTGCTAACTTAACATTTTCATTTCAGAGCGATTTTCAGCAAGTTTCAGAGTTCCAAACAAATTCATTTAGCTGTAAAGTGGCCTAAATGAATCATCATTCTCGACAAAATAACAGTTCTCATCATTTGCTATTCTTTTTAACGCGTACAGTAATAGCCTTGGTAATATTCCCATACTTATCTAAGAGTCTAGGGAGTAGCTCAGATGCTACTACATGCTCAGACAATGACTTTGCTTGTTTAACAAAAGAAGTGTGAAGAAAATGTCAACATCAAAACTTAAATCAATACAATCATTACTACCATTTTGTTAAAAAAAAATGTTTTTATACGTGGTGCCAGATGACAGCTTTTATTGCTCTAATGCAATATCTGTTACTCTACCACTACGGACACATTGCTTATGGCTAGGTTATACATTTTTATTAAAACTACTTTAAATAATACAATTAGTAAACGTCGTCTTATTATAGGAAAGTTATCCAGTGATCTTGATGTCCGTGTGTTTGTCCGTCCACTCTAGGAGCGCATACTTTGTGGACTCAACTCCTCCTCAATAAATATAAAAGTCTAAACCGTTTACAAGAGAGCCGATGTAGTGGATAGCGCGTCGGACTGTGAAACCAAAGAAAACCTGTTGTTCCATTCCCGGGGCTGAAAATTTCATCGACCTGTTTTAGGTTCTCTTTTCACACCATTTGTGAGGATGGTCTCTGGGAACGACCGCTAGTTCTTCGGAAGGGACGAAAATTGGTTATCCCATGTTCGGGGATTAATATATAGTGGATAAACCGAAGAAGCTGCTATGCTTTGTTGGTAATGGTCTGGAGCTGGTATGTCAGTTAACTGCTAGTAGTCTCTTGTGATTTCATGTTTATGTCCGTATATTTGTATATATTTGAGTATATATTTGAGTATATATTTGTTCCGGTAGATAAAGCAGCCAATAAGGTGGTCGTTGTTCGACGTAAGTATTACATTGAGGTGCTTCGGAATGAAATTACCAATTCTAGTACATTTCAAGCTACCACGTCAACAGAAACACAAATAATTGATGATCACATGATAGCTACAGCTGAACTTAAAGCAACTCCTAATTATAAAAGTATTCCTACTATGTATTGGCTTCCTAAACTACACAAAAATCCTTTCAAATTTCGTTTGATTTCGGCATCAAGTAAATGTTCAACTACACATATTTCTGTGTTATTGACCAGTGCACTTACTACCATAAAAAAATCTCGTCATCAACTTTAGTAACAAATGTTATGAATACAGTGGAATTAACTACTTTTGGATTGTTAAAAATTCGGTAGAAGTTTTGGAAAGACTTCGATCTGTTAATTAAGCATACACCTCCATCGATAGCTATGATTTTTCTAACCTCTATACTACATTACCGCATACACTAATCAAAGAGAAACTTTCGTATTTGATCAAATGGTCCTTCAAAAAATCAGGATGTACATTTACACCCTGCCGTTGAGTGAGGGGTTTCCTCATCATTCATTAAAGATCTTTTGGTGGCTTTGAGTTGTTATTACTCCCCTATGGCTCGTTGTCTCTTTGACACATTCCCCGTTTCCCTTCTTTTTTTCTATTTCCTTAGATATTGTAGTTTCGCAGTATCTAGCCTTTCAGCTTCTTATTAAAGAATTTTGATTTTTGGTCTTCAAAGGTTTTTTACCCATTAAAGAAATGTAATTTGTTGAGAATGCCACTAAAATTAACTGTAACTTCTATATTTTTTTCCTAAAATAAAATATTTTCATGTCGATATCCCCTGTCTTGTATAAAAAGCAAGATCCGATGCCGGTGATTTGGTACCCAATACCAGTTGAGAAAAAGATATACATACCTTCACCTTTAACGTTACTCAGCTGAAAATCTGTCTGGTTTTTGAAATCTTCCCAAGGAATATTTAGGTACAGGTCTGGTACTTGCATTTTAAAAAAATGTTCAATGTATTGCTGTGTATTTTAAACTTTTCTTTCAGACACAGGTAAAAGGCTTAATACAGAGATGAGCTATATTTACCAATAATCGATCTTCTACATACATGTAAAACGTAACACGGATGTTTTAATATTTGAGATAAAGGACACCTTTTTTAACTCTTAATAGACAAATATCGAAATACCGATGTTACTGTTTAATTTTTGTTTCTGTCCATTTGACAACCAATGTATTTTCAATGCAGATCAAATCCAAACATTTTGAAGACCATTAATCGAAATATGTATAAGATACCGTACATTTCAAACAAAAGAAGTGGTCGGTATTGAATCTGGGAGGCTTCTTTTTCCGCACGAGTGCTCAGGTGAAGGCACGAGTGCGGAAAAAGATGTCTTCCAGATTCAATACCGGCTTCTTTTTTGTTTGAACTGTACCGTATCTAACTTGTACCACAATAAAAATTATTTTATTCATGTCTTATACGACTTTTAAAATTCTTTGATTACTTTTCATTAACTATAAGTACGTAAATAAACCATTCATCCGCTAGAATTTGGTGGTGTAATGGTTAGCGGGTTCGTCGGAAGGAGCTATGTTATGGTGGACTTCCGGTTTTGTATTCGTAGACGAAAGACGCAATTTTTTGTCAGCGTATAATCCAAGACCTATCCTTGTTTATCTGTGGCCATCAATTGATGGTTTTTATTCCTAAAGGTAATTAAGAATTTTGCTAACTGTTTTGTAACCATTTTGGTGTGATTTGTGGAACAATTTATCACTTTCTCCCTTCACCACGCCGCCAGGTGAGAGGAGGAACAGCAACCTTAGTAGCAGATGTTCATGATAACAAAGCTGTAAAAGCTGACAATATCATCGTTGAACTTGAAAGCACATATGGTGTAGGAACAATTTTAGCTGTTGTTCCTCGTAGTGGAAATCTCTATTAGATTACAGTCAGCAAACGACCTTGTAAATAGTGGGTTTTCTGTTGGTGGTAAAAAGTTTAATTGCCGTGCAGTGTATTCAACAGAAAAACTAGTTAGTTTTATGCATTTGCCTGTGTTTATTGAAGACGGTGAAATTGTCGCAAAACTTGAAGCTCTTGGTTTTGAATTAAAGTCGCCTATTAAAAGGAGAAAATATCTTGGTACTGATGTTGAAGATGGTACTCGTTATGTTGTCTGTAAATTTCCACCAAATATATCCAGTCTGCCGTATAGCATGAAATTTATATTGACAATGAGGGATCCGAATATGTGAGAATCAAGCACGACAACCAAGTAAAAGTATGTTCAAGATGCTTTTCTGATGAGCATCTTTATGCAAACCGTCCAACAAATAAGTGTTATGCATGTAATAAATATGGTCATCTTCCTAGGAATTGTCAAACTCCGTGTATGAAATGCAAATTTATTGGGGCATGTGAATGTTCATTTAATCCAGAAACTGTTCCAAAAGAGCCTTTAAGGTGTCTCAGTGGTATTATTCCGCCATTTTTGTCTAATAATTGTTCATTTAGGTTTCATTCATCAAGAAATTTAACAAAATAATTATTTAAAATGATATGAAAGTTCAAATGTATTTAAATTTATATTCCGAATCATTTTAATAACATTTTCATTACAAAAACGTGAGTTAAAACACATGAGCTTTAAATCTGTTGCTGGATTTACAGAACACAGAAATTATTCAAGGGAGATAATTTGATAAAATATCTATAGAGAAATTAACATTTTGCAATTTTTCTCTCTTGTTTCAACGGTAACCCCTAATTTTTATTTTTTATATGTAAACTACATAATGATTATTAAACACATGCAAAGTATGAAAAAATTCTATAATATATTTTTCTAACTATCCTCTCACATGATCATTTTCCTATCATTCTATGTAAAATCATGAAATTTTCAATTTCAGATTTTGCGCTTAAATGCACGGTGACCCAGAAATTTTATTTTAAATTTTGAACAATAATACAATTATGTTTCTACACTGAAAATTTTACAAAATTCTATAATAGGAAATTAATACCCTGCAGACACCTTAAATGTGGAAAAAGAATTTTCACATATAGAGAAGGAAAACAAAAGGAAATCGCAAATAGATACAGATTACGATAGTGATGAAACAGTGGTTTTAAATTCAGAGTCGGAAAAAAATGAACCAGGCGTCAAAATTCAAAAAATAATTTCAGAAACTGATTTTCAAAAAAGTTCTTAAGAAGTTGAAGCAGAAGTACACAATGTTAATGTAAGTGAAGATGATGAAAGTACTCAAATTTGTGTTGATGAAAATGTAGATTCAGTTAGCCAAGTTGACAAAGATCTTCCTGTTGTTGATAAATTAGACTCTAAACGAAACTAAAATCTTGATAATTTTGATTTTTCTATTGTTTCAATGAAGGGTGGTTCATCTTTAGATACAACTTCAAAATTGGGTGTAAATCTATCATCTTCTGAACTTGATCCAGCATTTGAGGGGTTAAAGAACGTCGGAACTGCTGAATCAATGGAAGAGTGTGATAGTTTGAGCTTAAATGAAAATAATTCCCAAAATGAAAATGTTGATTCAGAACAAAATTCAAACAAAGCTGTCAGAAAACACAATATGACCAGAAGGAGGCGACTAAATGCAAATGACAAATCATCTGACGATATTATCAAAGTCAATCGTAGACACAGTTCAAAAAAATTTAACACACATTCAAGTTCATAAAGTCAATCTACATTTACATCTTCTTTTCAGTGATGGTTACTTATGTCTCACTGAATGTAAATGGTTTGAGAAATATACAAAAGTTCAAACAACTATGTTCTTTATTTGAGGAAAACCGGTATGATGTTGTGGCTCTTCAAGAAACTTTTTGGGATCAAGAATGTTTTGAAAGTTTCAAATCACTATGGAGTGGGGAAATGTTTTCATCATATGATGATAATGCGAGACAGGGTGTAGCTTTTATGATTAGTAAACGGTTTCAAAGCAAGGTGACCGAAGTATTTAGTATTAGTGGAAGGTTTCTTCATATAAAAATTGAAGATGATGGTCGTTCGGTTGATATTATAAATGTTTATTTTCCAAATCCCGTCAATGAAAGAGAGCAATTCTGTAGACTAATATAGAGTCATATTCCAGTGTCTGAAAATTCAATTTAACACATCTTTATCCTCACTCGACAGAAGTGAAAAAGGCAAACACTTAGAGGATAAGGCTTATAAGGCGTTGATATCTTTATTACTAAAACTTAATTTGTATGATGTGTGGCGGGCCCGAAACGAAACCGCTCGAATATTCTCTTGGCGTCGTTTCGTTGAAAACGTTCTATTACAAAGTCGAATCGATTATATCTTGATCACGAAAAATATATCTCCTTATGTTAAGAATATTTATTATCGACATAATGGATTAAGTGACCATTCATTTCTTGTTCTGAACTAGATTTTTCCGAAGTAGAACGAGGTCCAGGTTTGTGGATTTTCAATAATACGCTTTTACACGACGATGTTTTTGTTGAAAAAATTGATCAATTAATTTTGAAAGAGAAAGAATGCCCATTATATGAATCTGAAATTTTAGTTTGGATTGATAATTTGAAATTTAAAATTAAAAAAATACTCAAGTTTACTCCAAAGATAAAAAACGTAAAGAAAGGGCAAAGTATTACAAATTACAACGTGAATTTGAAAAAATGTCAATATGTGCTGCAAATAAAAGTAATTTTGACTTCAATTAATTTGAAGAGATTAAATCCGAAATTAAAAATTACGAGGAAAACATTTGTAATGGCACAATACTAAGATCCAAGGCATACTGGGCAGTTGATGGTGATAAAAATTCCAATTATTTTCTTCAACTAGAAAAATACAGACAAGAAAATAATTCAATCAAAGAACTTAAAAATAAAAACGGCGAAATTGTTAATACTACAGAAAAAATATTAGCAGAAATATATGACAATTACAAAGACTTGTTTTCCTGAACAAATGTAAACGAGGGAAAAATTGATGAGTTACTTAATTTTATAACTAAAAAAGTTTCAGGTGAACAAAACGAATATTTAGATTCTGATATAAATCCTGGAGAAATTTTCAAATCATTGTATGAAATGTCCAGAAACAAAGTCCGGGTGGTGATGGAATCACAGTTTCATTTATTTAAAATTTTATCACCATTTCGGAGAAATTTTAAAAAAAGTTTTTGATGAAATTGAAAAACAGAAAAAAAAATGTCAAGATCGATGCGACACGGAATTATAACACTAATTTACAAAAGTATAGTCGATAAAAACTTGCTCAAAAATTTTAGACCCATCTCCCTTTTAGCCGTAGACTACAAAATACTGGCTAAAATTATGGCTTATAGACTTAAATTAGTATTACCAGACATCATTTCTGAATTTCAAACTTGCTGCATTGTTGGCCTTGACATTGCAGACACTACTTGTAGTATTAGAGACACGATTTAACTAATTGAAGAGGACAATTTAGAAGGGTATTTACTTAAAATAGATCAGCAGCATGCTTTTGATGGAGTAGACCACAGATATATATTAAAAGTAATACAACGTTTTGGTTTTGGAGAAAGATTTATCAATTGGATAAAAATCTTTTAAACGGAATTTTTGAGTTCAATAAAATGTAACGGTTTTATGACAAAATATGTTCCTGTTTTTAATTCAATAAAACAAGGCTGTCCAATTTCTGCGATTTTATATGTAATGTGTGTCGGGCCTTTGGGACAAGCAATTTTGAAAAATAAAATTATTAAAGGCATCAAAATTCCATTTTCAGATAAGGAGTCCAAATACTTTGCACATGCTGATGATACAAGTTTAACAGTTTCAAATAAACAATCAATTTAGAAATATTTAAAGTTTTTGATGTGTATTGCCAGGCCTCTGGTGCTAAAATTAACAAACAAAAATCTGAAATTCTTTGTCTTTGGTCTGGTTCAATTTCTGCAAATGAACTTGAAAATTTTGAAATTTCACTCTGCGAAAATATCACGAAATTACTAGGTATTTATATGGGCAAAGACAAAAAGTTATGCGATGTCATGAATTGGGATTCTAAAATTAAAAAGATTTAAACAATCTTGTATTTTTGGTCTAAAAGAGATCTTACTCTCCCAGGAAGAGCGATAGTACTGTCATCTTTAATTATGTCTAGACTGTATTATACATTAATGGTTTGCCCATTGCCCGAAAGAATTAAAAATGACATACACTTGATAGTATTTCAGGTTTTGTGGAAGGGTGAAAGTCATTTAGTAAAATAACAATTGTAGGAATATAAAAATAATGGCGGGCTTATTTACCAGATATTTTTTTTAAAAATGCAAGCATTCCGTTTAAAATTCTTGAAAAAATTTCTAGATGAAAATTGCAATGCTATTTGGAAGAATATCTTCAATTATTTTATCTTTAAAATTGAACAAATGGATATGCAGTAAATGTTGTGTATGCTTATTTTAATTCAAAGCAATTAAATAACTTACCTTTATTTTATAGAGAGATGTTTTTGGCATTTTATCGATTAAAACCAAAAATAGAATTTAATATTGAAACAAAACAAGTTTATGAAAATCCTATTTTCTGTAATCCATCAATAATCTACGACGGAAAATCCTTATTATTTACTGAATTTATAAAAGCAGGAATAACACAGATAAAACACATGTGTTATGAAGTTATTCCCGGGTTTTTACGTCTGAAAGCAGTAGCTGAAATCGGTAAAGAGACGTTTCCCGAAACAAACAAAGATTCAATTATAAAAGCGTATCATAAAATCCAAATTCGATCCCGGCAGACTGGATGAGAATGATACAAATTAATATAAATCCTGTCAACACGCACAAATTTCCAATGTTATCACTAGTTGATAATTTACGCACTGTTGATTTCCAAAGAGCCACGTCGAAAATATTTTACAACTTTCTTCTTAAAGATTTTTTATCACGCCCACATCGGAAAAGTTTTGGTTAGAAAGATATCAATCAATCGAGTTTTCTCGGGTCTACTCGATAGTTCATCTACCTTTCTTTCCTCCAGATATTCACTGTTTAAATTATCGTATTGCAATGAATAGTATTTTCACGCTACAAAAGCTACGACGCATCAACAAAACCGATAGTGATAAATGTATGTTTTGTGGTTCAGAAATGGAAACTTTAGAACATATGTTTGTGGGGTGTGACCGAGTTCAACGTCTACACCTATTTTTATCTGATATATTGCACACCCCGTAGGAAGCTGTACAATGGGAATTGAGGGGAATGAGCATTTGAACTGAGGGTAGAGAGCTCAGGTAAGACTTTAAGCATGCAGACGAAATGACCTTTTCGCATATAACTATTTAATTAACAATTTTTGAACAATCTATTTTCTATATTTTATATGCCTATAGTTAGAAGAAAGCATTTGCATTACGGGCTTTTCAAAGAATTCTTTCTAATAAAAAATAATTGCAATTTTCTTTTTTGAACCAAAATTTTGAGGGTAGGGAGCTCCGTTCAATTGGTAGTGAGCCAGTATTTCATGTATTGAACGAAGGGTAGTGAATGTATTGAACGGAGGATTGCGAGCACGCAGTACTGAATGAAAATCCATGAGCAATATTACTGACGATACAGTCGTTTAAATATCGAATATTTATGAAGGGGGCCCTTTAGGGTCATTAAATCACGCATCTAAAGTAGTATGGCCATTTAGGCGTAAATTTTGTTCCTACATTAGGTCATTTAAAAAAATGCTCAAATTTTGTCGAAAATCTAGAAAGATGGTCTCTTGTTACTAGTCCTGTTCCTCGAGATAGAATTAGTATGTGCCACGCCTGTATGTTTTCTGACATATTAGCAGTCGAACATGGCTGTAAGCAGCCTTTTGTGTCAATTTAAGCTATTTTACAGTGTTGCGGAAGATGAAACTACTGGAAGGACACCGAGAACCAAAACTTTTTTTGTTGCGAGTGTATACGCATTTGCCCTTCCGAATGACAGTTTGATATAGATTAGTTTGGTTCTTGGGGTTATATGCAACGAACTTTAACAATAACCAACAAAATTGCGAAAATCTGTCAAAATTGCATTCAAGTGTCAATTTCAATGACTGAATTTTTCATGTAAGGATATGAAAATGTAGACAGCAATAAAAACCCTGTCCTTGATAAACTGGAGTTTTCTATGTATCATGTG
>MJUU01058069.1:17305-38124 GCA_002080025.1 Modiolus philippinarum
CCCATATTTTTGACATATCAGTATCTACATTTGTAATCATACAGTTATATACCACCCACATTATTATTGTACAGCAATATTATAATATTTCCTTAGGCCTAGAAGCAACCAAAAGTTAGCGTTCAAAAAATTTTCACCTCGTTGAATATATATTGCACTCATAAGGTCGTGCAATATTAAATTCTACTGTGGATAATATCCCTCAATATTCATGCAATAACCCTGCAATAAAGTTGGTTTGTATAAAGTTGTTTTGTATATATTTCTCGCAGTCTTTATTTCTAAAAAATGTTAAGCGTATTTAATAATGGATTTGATATTTGTATTGGTTTAGCTTGCTGAGATTTGATTTCATACTGGAAGATAAAATTCGTGAGAAATGTACCACATCATCATTTCCTTCAGTACGCTATATGTTATCGTTTGGCTCGCTACCCTCAGTTCATATGCCTCACTACCTTTTGAACGGAGCTCGCTACCCTCCAGTTTTCCGTTCAATTAAACTTTCGTAATTTGTGACGATATTTCAAAATACAATTTCATGAAGAAGAAATATATTATTATTTATGCACTTTTAAATCAGATATTCCCTTAAACATAGTCTTTTAACAAATGTAAACTATATTTCCGTTACATATTCCATCTTCGTCTGCAATGTTTTGATTTACCTGAGCTCTCTATCCTCCGTTCAAAAGCTCATCCCCTCATCTTCCATTGTACAGCTTCCTAACTGTCTGATGACTTGTTTATCGGTCAACATTGTCATACCTGAATACACACAATTAGTTCTTTTTGGATGGCAGTTTAATTTACACAAAAACAAATTGCCAATTAATTATTACTGGATAAACTTTGTTCTTGGTGTAGCTCGTCTTACGATTTATAAAACAAGACAACTTAAAGTGTTCGAGGATAAAAAAGGCTTTTCCATCACACTTTAAACAAATATACAGAGTATGCATTCAAATATTACACAATTAAAAAGGAAATGCAGTTTTTCGAAAAATAATCCAATTTTACAGTATAAACATTCACAAATACGTTTACTGTTATAAATGTTAACACAGATTTCTGACGGCTTTGTTTTCAATATATTAAATAAAAGTGTGATGATGTATGGGTTGGTTGTCCTTATACAATTTTAAAGATAAAATAATATCTAGATGGAATTTTATTTTACATGTAGGCTACTATCAATTTAAGGATAATCTAACATTATTGTTTTTCCAGTAGTGATTTGCGGAATTTGTCCCGCATTCACTTTTATTGTAAATATTGAATAAAATTTTATATGAATGAAAAAAAAACGAGTTCGTCGGAAGGAGCTATGTTATGGTGCCGACGAGGGTTCGAATCTCTTCTAGGGCAACGTAATCATTTTTGCGAAGTTTTATATCAACTACTGATTGGTATGATAAATAGTAGTTATTTTAAAGGATTCAGCACAATCGGTATGACCGTTCGGTTAAAGAAAATAACAAATCGTTTGGTAAAATGGCATGTTGCAACTTGTATTGAGGTATATAAGTTTTGATATTTTTCTCTCAAAATGTGTGTTGTAAAGATAAATATGTTTATAAATCGAAATATATACACGGCCGACGTGGCGTAGTTAGTAAGGTGGTTGGTAATCCATCTCTACAGTAGCAAAACGAAGGGTTGCGAGTTCTAGTCACACATATGACGGAATTTTTGAAAAGACAACAAATTTGGACTTAAGATTTTCAAAATAATGTGTTCACTCATGCAGAGAAAGTGGCCTCTACTGAATCTGGGAGGCCAGTTTGAACAATAGCTTCGCTGGGGGTATTGTGGTACAAGTGAGAATGTTGAATTTAAATGGAAAGACAAAATTCAAGATAACAGAATACACCTACAATGGCCGCAAATTACAATCACTATTCACAATCCACAAGGAAACAGCACTAAAAACACATAACAGACTGGAGACAGAAATAACGATAGGAACTCGGTATAGTCGGGATAGTCGGACTTGGTACCTGCATTATCGGAAGTAAGCGGTAGTGTTAAACCGGACAAAACCATGTACGAAGGAGATAGTCCTTAGTATTAAAAATTTAAACAAAAATTCTGAAATTTAGATATTGCAAGTTTCCAAATAAAATCAGTTTTCGGGTCAGCACAGAAATACTGACTACTGGGTTTGTGAATACCTTCTAGGACGAACAGTCTACCAGTAGAGATATCGACCCAGTGTTAATAAGTAACAATGTACAGATGTTCCTGTAATTTTCTTTCTACATATGTTATTTTCGAAAACTGACGTCTGTTGTTCAGTGCATATCAAGTCAAAACAGTTGGAAAACCATTAACAACAATATAGGTGAAAACTGATAGAGAACAAGTAACCAATAAGAGTTAAATAAAAAGCTAAAATTAGCTAATATAGAGTTATGCATGAGGCAGATACTCCTTTGTTTTCAAGTAAAAATTCCAAAAAGATGTTTCCAAAGAAAATCAGTTTTCGCGTCAGCTGATACAAAGCTGGTGAATAACCCATGGACTAACTGTCCGCCGGCTATGGCATCGTGCCCCGAGAATTTCATTTTGAATTCAAAGTATTTATTGCTGAAATATTCCTCATTTGTTAGATTTTTTTAAAATAAATGTTTACCCAACTCAGATATATACAAATGTATGTATATCACAAAGGCGTACTTTATGTTTCTTCCTTAATGTTCTGTTGGTTCACACTCCTTGCACAATTCCAAGAGATAAAGAAAGAGAAAGCGTCTAACAATTCTTAGTCGATTTGCCGATCGACGAATTGAGTTGTTATGTATTGTTAAGTTTTAAATTCTTGCGTAAAGGAATTCGACTTGATGGTTCCGTATGATATAAAGTAATTACAAACTGCCGTTTTCTTCATTGAGGAACCACAAAGTTTAAGGGAGTAGCACCTTCAGTTTTCAGAAGCGTTCGATATCCGTGTTTTTTTACCCTTTGAAACAGGGTTATGATAATCATTTTTGCACATGGAACAGAATTTCTTTGCCAAAGGTCACTTTGAAATGTGAAAAAAAATCATTGTGCAAAATTTTATCAAATTCCAATTATATGCTCATATATTTTAAGGCTCTATAAGAAGCTAGTAGAAAATGAAGGAAAGCATTAGAGAGAGCATAAAATATGTCAAGTTTGGAAAATCTCTCACGCATTTCATGTAAATACGACTCCTCTTGAAATGATTCTCAAGAATTCATTATTGGACTCATTTTTATAAAATTTGTTCTGCTATATGATCTTGACATGCAATTTCTTATCAAAATGCTCAGTGATTTCTTTTTTGTGAGCTTTAAAAATTTCACATCAGAATTAGCTTTAGATTATAGTGAATTATGACGACACAAAATTGTTACTGGTGTTTATAAGTAAATTGAAACAATTGGAAACTGCTAATCATAATATCAAATCTAAATTCAAGCGAGATACTGCAAGTCTGGCTTCTTTATTGGTGTAAATTTTATGAAAATCGGTCCTGAAATAAAATCATGAGAATTTGTTAAACCGGGTCCGTTTTTACATGGAATGTACATAAATGTTTAAAAATTTGACATAGTTTGACAGCGAAGTGTATTTAAAAGGAATGGAGTTATTATCTGACAATATGCAAACAAATCTTTGGATGCATTGATTTTCTGAAAATGTTCATATAATTCTTATTTCAGAAGTGCCATCGATATTCCAGCAAATGCTGCTTTTAAATTCCTAATGCAATCCCTTTGATGATGGCCTGTCAGTCACGGGGCATACACCAAACTCAGTTGTCAACCCGAGAGCCGATTTTACTAGGAAACTTGCAATATCTAACTAAAGATTAGCAGTATCACTCTCGTATATAGCTCTGTCCACGGCTGATTTTGGCTTTTCATTTAGATCGTTTCGTTATTTGTTCTCTGTCAGATTTTATGTAATAAAATTCCAAATCTGTTTGTTAAATAATACAATAAACTTACGCGAATCACATTATACTGAAATTTTGTGTAGCCCATGTGACCTTACATTTCAAGAAAGGTAATTGTTACAAGTTTTGCCATCTAACGTTTTAAAAATGTCTGTTCTTATACAAAGAACATGTAAGATTCCAATAATGTTTGGGCTAGACTAAGTGTTTATGTTAGTAGGTGGGTAATAATAATCCTTGCTCTAAAGACGGGGAGAATATCAAAGCATGAAATAGGCATGAGGTGTTTGTGCTTTTTAATAGGACATTTGCGCCTTTTTAAAAGGATAGTTGTGTTTTTTAGATTGACATTTGCGTTTTTTTTAAGTGTTATCCGTTTTTTGAACCCCCCTCCATATTCTGGTCTTTTGACCAGTGTTTACATATAGCACAGATTTAGCGGAACTACATGTATGTAAAATTAAACATCCTCGCCTTAAGTATACTCTAAAATACTGTCGCTGCACAATAACATGAAAGTGTTCAAGCTGGATATTTGTATCTAATTACAAACTAACTTTTTTCTTGACTGGTACGGATTTCAGTTATTAAATAAATGTTCTTGCTTCTCTTTCTTGTGTAAGATTATGAATGTATCTAATTTTATGTAGTTTGCAAATCGAGAATAACATTTAAATATACAAAAATTACTGGATTAGTTTCATGAGTGTTTAACAAAAGAGAGGTGTGGAAATAAATAAATAGCAAATGTTCACTCGCATCATAGGTAAAAATGCGTAAATGTCCTATAATGAATTGACATTTTTTACCGGCAGGAGACGTTTGTGATTTAATTAAAAGAAAATTACACTTTTTTAAAGGACATTAATTGTGGCTTTTTAAAAAAGATTCTGTAGTTTATAATGTTCGTTTTCTGCCTGCCAACAGGTAAACCGCACTGTAAAAAAGCGAGAATGTGTGTTTAATTGAAACCAGGAGTGGTGTTCTCGAGATTCATCCCGAGACATATCTGATGACCAAGTTTAGGATGCGGATGCACTTAGGATCATCTTACGACATTCTTAAAGTTGTCCCTCGTCCCATACGCATCTGATTTTAGGACGTCCTATAGATATCTTAAGTATAGTATTTTAATTTGCTTTATTAAGTTTTTATAAAATATTGATCAGAGACTAAACGTTTTATGAAATTGTTAACCAATTTTATCTACTAATACGAATTGATGAAGTGCCCGATTTTAAGTCTAAATGTGAAATATTATCGAAAAGGTATTGTTATTGACAATTTGTTTTGAAAATAACAACTGACTTCAACAAGCGGGGAAGTGGTTGAAATAGAAGAATAGAAATTGAGCTCTCGTTAAACGAGGTAGAAATGTTACTTTTTAAATTGTTTACCATAGATACATAATTAAAAAAGTTATTTCCATTGAAATCTAACTCGAATAATTCAAGCCCTCTCCGTATCCGATTCTCTCCTTCTACGAGGTTAATGTAGCGAATATAACGACTGGATTATTCGGGTTAATTGAAATCCTACATTTTTAATTTATATGAAAACAACTTAGATTGTCGCAAGTGAACTATAAATAAACATATAATGCACAAATCGGTATATAAGATGAATGTAGTGTCAGTCTTTCAAAGTGGACCCCCAAAAAGGCGATATTTTGATTTAGACCAAAATTTGTGTACGGATCATAGTGTCAATATCCTTGTTAATCCATTTGCAAATTTTTCGCCCTTTGTAGCGTTTCTCCAGAATAAAAGTTCAAACCCGATCTAATTTTTATTTCCTATGCATTCTTTCTGAGATTTCTTCTAGGAATCAGCGTTGTATAAAAAAGTTCAAACCCGATAAAAATTTTCCTATGCCATGTTCAGCTTATCGCGACATCAGCTGGTCACGTGACAAAATATGTCACCATTACATTGTCGTTTATCGTAAAAGGAAAATGCACAGTACTGTACAATAAATCTAAGATATCTTTTTTCTTGAATTCGTTTTTAAAAATGTTCCAATCGAATATTGTTCTTTATTAAATTATCTTTCCAAAGATATAAATTGTTTTAGAATCGGAAAATGTTTGGTTACTTCAAAATTGATTTGAAAATTCGCTATGTAAAATGTAAATTGTCCCGTTAATTTCTTTGTAAATATAGTAAATTTCGTGTTGGATGTTGTAGGAAATTGCATTATATTTTGAAAATACAATAACCTTTTAAAAATGTTCCAATCAAATTGGAAAGTTAAGAAAATTATCTACAAGGAGATATAATTTTTAACACTTAAAGAGGTGATTCTTTTACTTCAAAATTGATTTGAAAATTGCCAAAATTTCAAAAATTGACAATGACCGGAAGTAAACTATCATTTGTTGACATCAAGCTGATTAGCCAGTGTTCTTATTTCAAATATATGTATAGATATCGTTTCATATCAAGTTTTCTTACCAACCTCAATTCAGAAATTATAATGCAATATCTATTCACCGACTTTTTTGCATTCATTTGGGGGGGGGGGGGTGAATTATAAGAAAACTGTATTAAGTAAGGCTGGTCTGTATTTTATTCAGAAAGAAATCAAAATAAGTGCATAAAACTTTGCATCCATTTGGTCAGCAACCTTTTGATTTTCTTGAAGTGTTATATTCAAAGTTTGTTTCTGCTCAAAATTAAAAAAAAATCAAAGTAACTCGATTTGGGACCATACAATGAAAGGGTCACTTTATGACCTTATTGATATGTCACATCATCAGCGATGTTTTATGACCTTGTTAATATTTGACACACACCCGTATTGTTGATTGCCCCAATAAACAATTTTACCTGTACACACGTGTGGTACTTGTGGCTTAATTAGTCAATAAATATCTATATTTTTGCAAGTGTTTTGGTGTTTACAAATTTGTGTGTTGTGTAGTCAACAACTATATAACTTTTGATGTTTAGAGATGTTTTTAAAAAGTTTTGTGATAATTATAAAGTTCTTTTTTAACAGATATTTATTTCATAAATATTTATTTTCATAAATTATAAATTTATTTTGAAAAAAAGTTTTAAAAATATAAAGATGATTTTATAAACCATAATAAGCACGTATCGTTTACTCCTTTAATACTACACAGGTACCAGCACAATCACCGTTAACCAGTTAAAACTTGATTGGCAGAGTTACATTTCCTGATAAAGTCGGTAATAGCTTGGTATGATTCTTTCTGAGGTTTCTTCTAGAATCGGCGTTGAATAAAAACAAAACTATCAATAAATTACCACAGAAGAATATCAAATGAAAACCACCCTTATAGTACACTTCAAATACCAATTAACACGTGTCTGAAAATCCTGAAATCAAACGAAGTGAATGTCACGCCTTCACGACATATTTACAGATAAATGCCTTGTGAAGTGTGTGACATGTAAAAGCCTGTTCGAAACTAGAAGGTTTTTACTGTCCGATTTCTTTGTATAAGAGTCGAATACAGTAACATGTATTATTTATTGATTTTTCTGAGATCGTACGGCTGTGCGTCGGGAACTGGTAGTTATTACATTGAGGCCAGTGAGAATGCAAGAGTTTACTTTAACAAACATTTCCTCAAAGTCTTAAAGTCCAGTGTTTTCAATTCTTGTTAAAAGGTGGTTACAACATCTACCTTAAATTTTCAAAACAGCCACCTTACACTTGAGGCAGGTGGTTGTTTTTACATTAGCTTTGAGGTAATTTCAACTGATATAAATGCCAAAGCCTTGTAATTGTGGAAAACAACCACCTTTTCAATGTTGAAAATGGAAAACACCGAGTGCCTAAATATAAGGCTATCCTATTGAGCAAATGAACAGAAGAAAAATTATCTAATTATGAGGTATTTGGCAAAGAATAACCTCTTTTTGCTTTGTTTGCTTCAAAATATGTTTAAATTGTCTCATCTAATTTCAAGTTGATGAGGTTGTTGTCAAAGGCTTTATAGAACTGCATTTTTTACTATGTGTCCATTTGTATAAATTTTAAAAAGACTGAAATAAGATGTACAAATTTTCAACCTTTAATAAATACGTAGATATGTAGCATGTTTTTCTCGCCTCGGTATGATTTTAAAACAAGTCATTTACATCTCCATGCATATGAATATATTAGTTGTATTGTTACGTTATCGTCGCTTGCGGAAAGCTGACTTGGTAACTGGATTAAGTCCCTTTGTTCCACATGGCGGAAGTACATCGTTTGCCCAGTCACATGTTTGTAATGCATCATTAAATACCAAATCTGAAACAGAGATAAAACAATTATTTAACTAAGAAATATATACAGATGAGAGAAACTCTTCCTTAAACAGATTGAAGTTTCAGTAATTTTGTTTGTTGTTTCTGTGGTTTGCTATTTTGCATTTTTTTCATCAATTACCCTAGTTCAAAACATATTCTGAAATGTAAAACCTTTTCAATTTACTTTTACCAAGAAGTGTTGTTTACGTGGAGTCACAAAGGAAATTCAGGGATAAGATCAAGTTTTGGCCAGTCATTTGAAACGCTAAAATAAATCCTATGACTTATTTTGTTAATATTGAACGTAGCTCGCAATTTGATTTCGTCTCCTCCGGGATTTGTTCGTATTTTCTGTATTCATCTTAAAAGAAGCTGAAGCATGACTTCGTCTTATTAATAGATAATTAATGATTAATCTTAAATACTCAGTCTTAATAGATTGCAAATCGTATCGGCTTATTTGCCGGGGAGTTTTTTGGTGTTCGTGACTTTCTCGATTCCATTCTACTAACGAATTCAAACTCGCATATAAAATCTAAATTACTAGATTAGAGGGTGCTTGAAAAGAGCTGTAATGCTGTACTTGAGATAAATTGGTATCTATGTATTCAACCGGGACTGCATGGAGTCCGTCACAATCTACTGGTGCTAACGGCAATTGTTTTTTGGCCTCCAATTACACACATCTACAATCTCGAAAGTACAGTGTATTTTACGGTAATGAGTATTACATGAAGCATTGGAACATATGTCACTATCTCCAAAAGAAAAAAAAAGTAGTGTTATTACTCTCTTTAACTTACTAGCTGCGCATAAATTGTGTCCCATGAATTTTTCTCCAGAACATGTGTAATATGATTTGCAGTTTCCATCGACGTCGGCATACAGCTTGTCAGCTTTACCTGTGCAGTCTCTCAATTGTCCGCATGGTGGGCCGACATTTTTCATGCTACAATTATATATTGTCAAAATAAAGAGTTTTTCCTAAACATGTATAATTACAAAAATATAACAGTAAATAAAATTGTAAACAACAAAAATTTGGCTGACCAAAATTAAAAATAAAACAACATCTGAAAGGAAAGCCGCTCTTACAATACAAACGTACGAGGAATGGATGAAAATCATTTTTGAGATTTTTGTTCGTTCACGAATTTATTCTTATCCCTACCCCCGAGTCGTATCCTTTCCTGACCCCAATCTTTCATTATGTGAACGTGTTCAAGGTCTCTAAAACCGACCGTGATTTTTGTGAAATAAATTATTTTGGAATTTTTCAATATCTAAATTTTTGTAAATTTCTTGAAAACTAAGGATCTCTCAATGCAAACCTCGATATGTCCTCAGCTGATTTTGACTTTCCATTTAGATTATATTGATTATTTACTCTCTCAGTTTTAAAACATCTTTGAAGTTATGGTCTTCAAAACGTAAATAGATTTTATCTCCACTGAAAAGACATAAGTCGAAATGTCCATATGAAGAAAAAAAAATTACAGTAAGGCATTTAGTTAAAGTATTCAGTTATTTTGAAAATCATATCACTTGAAGCTTTCATATTTTTTATAATGGAAACAAAAATTTACATTAATACATTATTAATACATTATCATAAGAATATAATTATGACCTTTTGCAAAGGTGAATATGTTTTGTTTTCATAACTTTTTACTACCCTGCATACCAACGTTCACTGGGACGATTAGTTGAGATGAATGTTTGTGTTTTCAGACCAATAAAATCTATTCACAGATACTTGCAAATGATTGATTTTCTGAAGTTCAATGCATTATGCTGTCATAGAGTGAATGTCACTTCAGTAAATAAATGTATTTGTTTATCTAAGAAAGTGTAGCAATATCAATAAACTCAGCTACATATTTCAAAAATTAATCGCTCTCCAAAAGATGAATAACTACTCATGAAAATTGGAAGAAAAACCAGTTATTGCATTTAAATTCATATTGCAAAGAGTTATCAAACATAAATCTCTGTTGTGGTTGCTAGAAAGTGATTGTTGCAAGGAATTCAAACATGGACAGATCCTTTATATGTCAATATTTTTTACTGAGCGATGGCGGGTTAATATAAGGTCTGAACATTTTTTAAGTAACGAAATACCGAAGTTAATCTATTCGATTCTAACATTTTTACAAATGTTTTTTTATCTCGAAGCGGATTTAGAAGGCATTACTAGAAATGAAATAGGTCTCAACACTGCATGCAAAACACATAAATTGACATAGAGAAATATAGAATACACAATGCATCGAGTGAAAAAAAAAAACATTTCTACACTAGAGATGGTTAAATTTTCAAATTTTTAAACGCGAGGTTTGCCTAGCGTTTAAAATATTTGAAAATTTAACTGTTGAGAGTGTATAAATCTCGTTTCTCACGAGATACGATTGTGGATTTTATTTATCTAATTATTTTAAGAAAATTTTCGACAAAAAATGACCCTTTTTGAAGATCTGAAATAAATGTGGTCTTTCTGCGTGATGTCATCAGACACGGTCGCCTTTTTTTCATGGCGCCACAATGGTCGCCAACATATTCGGCTTCATAATTGAATTTTAACCAATGAAGTATCGAGACCACTTTATGCACATGTTGACTAACATTTTGATCTCCTATGACCTGAAACTGACGACAACAGAATAAGAAATAGAGAAATCCATATCCGTTATTTTATTTTATTAGGTTGCTTGTAAGCTTATGAAATAATACATCGGCAAAAGAACCCGGAAAGCAAAAATGAGGAAAGGGGAAATTTCAAACTCAAACACCCAAAATCACGGAAATTCATAAACAGCATGAATTGAGACAGCATGTCAAACACAAAACAAATAAACAAAAATGAACAAGAACGCCACAAAACTAAAGCACTAGCAGGGTGAACCCTACAAAAATAATAATATTTTTTTTTATAAAAATCACAGGTGCTTGAGGACAGGACCCTGTATTGGGCCCTATGGTCCCTCCCCCTTTTTATAATATTTACTCCATTTTTCAATATTGGCCATTTATTTTTGTTATTTTGTACTAATTTAACATATATCTATCGTCAATTTCCTATTTTACTATCAATGTGCATTTCGACATATAGAGCGATAACAAATAAACAACAAATAAATTATCTGGTCGAACAGCGTCAAAGTGCTCATCCCCCATCTTTAATTTTTAGTGATCATAATTTAATGGTTGATAATATGTGGAATGAAATATTTTTCTTTTAAAGAAAGCAGTTCAATTAAACGTTTCCATGTTTAATATTTTACAATGGAAGCGGGTATAGATGTGACATGCTTCTATTTACTGATTTGAAAATAATGTATGACTGTAAAATTTTATTTGAAATCAACTTATAACAGTCTAAAATTTTGTCCTTTGATTTTTGTTTCATAAAAAGAAGATGGAATACATGCAACACTCGTTGCAAGGTAACGGCGAGGTCGATTTCCGCTGTCGATACAGTACCGTGTCCTCAATTTTTATCATTGTCATTACTTGATGCAGCTATTTCGGTGAATCATTTCTTTAAAAAAGTTTATTTTCGACATTAATTAAAGATAATTTGATATTGTATAATACGCGTATGTTTTATTGAATTTAGAGCATAGGTTTGTTAATAAAGCGAATGAAGGTCATCTGTAACGCTTTTGTTGTATACCTATTTAGAGAGAAAAATGACATACTTACAGATCACATGACTGTGTAACGTTGTTGAATACTTTGTCTTGATCACATTCTACAATTTTCCCCACTCCCCCTTTACATACTGCGAATGACTTGCAGCCTTTTTCATATGCACCGTCTGCTTTTGTTGAACAATCGACGGCTAATGTTGTTGCTATAATTGAATGAATAATAAATTATTACATCATCAAACGAATAACGAAGCAATAAAGTAGACAATGGAAAAAAAAATCTGGAAATAAAAAATCGAAAGGCTTTCACGGTAATTGTGGAGCTGTAATTTACTGGCTGGAATTGTATTGGAGTAAGTGCATTTTCCAACTTAAATTTAACGTTGACGTTATTCTGCCAGGAAATTGCACATACCTCCTCAATTACCGCCAGATGATATAGATCTGCAGTTATAGTGAAATGGACCATTTAGAGGCAGTGTGGAAGACGGGATGACAAAGAAAGAAAAACAAAACAAACAAAAACAAAAATAAAGGGAACAGGAACGCCACAAAACTAAAGCACTGGCAGTTAAAACCATTTGAACAGTGTTTTTCGATTCGATTACAACTTTGGGTTTACTAAAACATCTTTTATAAACGAGTTTAGAAATTTATATTTTGTGACAGTCAATAGTTTATCTGTATATTTATGACGTCCGAATAATTTTTGTACTCGTTTTTCATGTCTAATCGATTTTCAAACCTTATATATATCCAAGATTTTAAATAAATGAGATTTATTGTGAGAGAATTAAACAGGAAATCAATTAAGTGAAAAAAAAATGATAAGTTGATGATCTTGTTTTTGAGTTATAAGTGATCGAAAATATGGCGGGAAACTGAACTCCTCGAATGAATGTGAAAGAATAAATAAAATTTAATGAAATTTTAACAGAATGCTCATAAAAATGTATAAAAGGAATTTATGGAAAAAAATAAGGGGGTCAATGGGCAAAAAATTATAATACTTTTAAATGGATAAAACCCGAGGATTCCGAAAATCTGACAAAAATCCCAAAACATGAGGAGCGAACCTCCTTAAGTCTAGAGCATATGTTTATAAGTAGAACTCCAACTTTTTATTAGTACACCAACAGAAAGAACAACAATTTAAAAACAGCGCGTGGTAATAAGAACTGAATAAGTTTTGTGAAAACAGACTCTTAGTAAATTCTTACACCTAATTCACAAAAAAATCAAGGATAAAAATAAATACTTATCATATTTTTCTTACTTTTTAGATACTTAGTTTATCACGAAAGTTATTATTTTTTTTTACATTACGAGTTTACCATGTAAATACAGGTTGCAAATTTATTATTTCTTATAAAAAGTATTGGTGGGATTTGTCCCGAAGTCATAATTTTAAACAAATTGTGCGCCACTTTTAGCTGACCTTTTCCTTTTTTCGTATGAAGCAAAGTTTTTACAAGGGCTGATACAACAGAAACAAAAACAGCTAGCCCAGACTTTTAATTTCAGCTTCAGATATATAGACGATGTACTTTCTCTTAATAACCCAAAATTTAAAGAATATTTACATCGTATCTACCCCAGTGAACTTGAAATTAAAGAGACAACCGATACACCCGATTCTGCTTCATACCTTGACCTTTTGTTGTACATTGACGAACATGGACGTCTGAAATCTAGATTATATGACAAACGTGATGATTTTGACTTTCCAATTGTGAACTTTCCCCTTCTCTGCAGCAATATACCTGCATCCCCAGCATATGGAGTATATATTTCACAATTAATTCGTTACTGTAGAGCGTGCAGTACATACAGTGACTTTGTGGAAAGAGCAAAAGCACTGTCACAAAAACTGCTGAGTCAGGGATATGTTCAGCCTTTGTTACTTTCGTCCCTTCAGAAATTCTATGGCCGTCACCACGACATCATAGATAGATATGAAATGTCAGTGTCACAAATAAAAACTGACATTTTCAGCTAGATTTGCGTCTTCCCTGATTTGACATTACCGGTTTCGACTTTACCCTGAATTGACCCACTGACAGTGTGACGGGTGCTGTGCACAGAGCAGGACATGCTTACCCTTCCGGGGCACCTGATGTCACTCTTGTTTATTGAGAGTTCACACTGTTAGTGCTTTAGTTTTTTGTGTTGTATATGTAACGTTCGTGTGTTTTGTGGGCATGTGGTGTCTTTGGTCTTCCGTCTTTTGGTGTTCTTGCTTTTGCCTTGTCTCTGGACTTTGATTTGTGTAATCTTGTGCTTTGTTCCTTCGGTATTCTACTGCCGTTGTTTTTTTAAAGTTAAAGAAGTTTTGCCCAACCTAGAATGAGTTTGCATCCAGTAGTAAATAGGCTGCGTTGTTCAAAGAAATTTGAAATAAGAGAACAGGCAAAATTTTGACAGAAAATGAAAAAAGTGAATGGAAGCTACAAGATTCTATAGATAAGTACCAAGTTGTATTGCGAAAAATGTTCTTTTGTTGTTAAATAAAGATGGACACACCATAGCCTTTGAGAAAATTTTTTTCGGTATATATTTGTGGATTTTACACAGAATCAAATTTGAGAAATTTGGGAACAAAATTAACCAATCTATCTGTCTACGATCAAGTAAACTTTTCTTTCATTAATATAAAACCACTTACCAATAAAACATGAGACGATAATTCCTACTAGAAACTGCATTGTTATTGGAGTTTGTGTTCGGTCCACTGTTCTTCCAATACTGACTAGATTCGTGACTACATTGGAGTTTCTTACATCATTTATACAATCATTATATGACGTGAAATACTTCCATATGACCCTAATTCGAGGCGTAACATCATGTCATTCCGCTATTGACAATTCTCTATCATCAAAAGCAAACAAAGTACGCCCTCTACCAATCTAAAACAAATCGCACAAACAGACATAGACTGTTAATGGACTGTAGTTTGTTTGTACTTTAATTACCTAAGTTTCCTAATTGTACTTACTTACTTTACAGAACAACTGTCTATGCACCCTGGAAACAGAGATATTAAACTAGTTTGATATTTCTCTAATCCGGATATATTTACAATGTTTCGCTTGCTTTCTCGGTTGACATTTAAGTAAATATTCGTTTTTATCTGTAAATAGCTGTCCTGAAACCACAAAAAAAAACTTGTATTTGTAAAATGGGAACATCTAACACCAGTTTTATTTAATTTCCTTTTCACTTTTTACCAGAAATGCTAAAAAAGATCTGGACTAATACATTGAGTTTTCTTTCAAATATGACTCATGAAAAAAAAATATAAAATTGTTTGAAATAAACCTCATACGGGTTCGTGAACATATTTATGTAAAATCCTTTGTGCCATCGCCACTGTTTGCTAGCATAATAATTCATTAATTACAAATACCAACAGCAATCGTTTTTGGAAACGAGTTAATTGCTTGCTCCATCGTGAAATTCACAATACAAGAGTGTATCATTGGCTAGGATCGAGATCAGCCGTATGTAGTGATGGATCAGAGAGGCCCTAGGCCTACATAGAGATCTCGAAGACAAGGTAGACAAGGTAGGTAGGAATGACAAGGGTAAGGAAATTCATGCATTTCATAATGTCAAACCACTCCCAAGTATTAAAATAAAATCATGTCTTTCTTTCAGAAAAGGTCCAAATAATTTACATTAATGGGAAAGCATTTTTTTGTACCGAACATATGAACAAAAGCTTCAGTCTTGTGAAACGGAAAGGGTAAGAGATTTAGAAGGGTTCTAGTTAATTAGCACTTAAAATAATTACAGGTCGATTATGAAGGAATAATTGTGATCAAGGTAGGACAAGTAGGAAAAATACTGCAGATATAGTTTTTTAGTATAAGTGATTGTTTGCTGTTAATACATATTTTAAATTAACAAAATCCTTTTTAGTATCAGAGGCTGTTCGCTGTTAATACCCTTAAATTAGTAAAACAATAGCGTGAAAATTACAGACTTTGTTTGTGTTTGTCTCTAGATGGCCGTGTTTCTGTCCTGTTAGTGTTATCATGTTTATGGTTAATTGTCTTACATACGGATTGACCTACATACACAACAGAGTCCTTATCCTCTTCCATAATAACAATATCTTAGACTTTAGGAACTTTAAGTTCGTTTTCCATAATTTTTATCGATAGCTTCGCATGTATGATTTACTTAACCTAAAGAAAATACTTGTAAAATCTCTCACATACAATAAATTGCAAAAGGAATTATGTTCTCGTAACATTGGAGAATTTTTTAAAGGGGGTACTCAATACTTAAGGAAATCACACTGTAAAAATAATTGATACTTTTTTAATTGGATATATTACAAAAGAAATCAAAGCATAACATTGATAAAGTCTTTTGTTGGTTTGATTGCTTTAAGTAGAAAATTTTTTTTGTCTTCCATATTATAATGGACATTTTTCTTCTTTTTAAAGTCTCTTTGTATCTGAAATTGATTTTGAGATGTATGCAAAAAGTCCTAAAATCGAACCCTAAAAAATAGGTTTTTGCACTAGGTCCAAAACCAATCGTGCAATTATGTTGAACCTATGTACGAGATTTAAACCTTCATGAGCCTCACATTTTCTTCGATATTTTTGATCAGCTATCTCTCGCTGTTTTAGAGTTTTTAGCATAAAAAAAATAAAAACTAGCTATGACATTTGTCAGTGACCTTGATGACTATGACTCTGGGCACAAAATGAAAGGCCTCTCTTCTTACCGATTACTTTCAACATAAATTTTCTGTAACGTCATAGGTCAAAAACCGCTTACCGAAACACACCAAGACCAATAACTCTTTGGGGGCTCGTCGTCGAATTTCGAACACACGTAACAAATGTAGCCTTTCACACTTGAAACATCTTTGCAAATATACTTACCGGTTTATCTGACAAGGACAACGGTTGCGGTTAAAGGTTACCGATGACCTTCAACCTTGTACTCAAACTGAAGGCCTTTTCTGACTGATTGCTTTTATCATATTTATTTACTATAACAGCTGTCAGCATTTAAAATGAACAGGCAAATCTTTTAGAAAAAAACGAAAAAAGGTGAACGCAAGCTACATATAACTTTTTAAATAAATTAATTGATTTACAAAGTCCCTATGTACAAGGAAAAAATCACGCATTTATGTCTCACAATCACTTTCTCACTCACTCACTTTTATTTGTTCATAACCACATAAATGGGAAGCGTCCTTTTTCATTGTATAAAAAAGCACTCTACAAAGTGTTATACCTCTAGTTGAAAACTGTGAGAGGAAATGATTACACAAAAAGGTATGCTGCTTATAGAATTACTAAAGGCATTTCTCATCCCCCATTCTACGGATATGTTGTTTAAATAATGCTATCTAGGTACTCCAACAAAAAAAAAATGAATGAATAAATTCAATGAATAAAACGATGCAAAGAGATAGTTATCTGTTTCCATAATAAGAAATTGAACTTTTAATCCCCTAAAAATTTAGATTAAGGATAAATTAGCATCATTAAAAAATTACAATCTTTTCTTCGCATTTACCAGTTCTATTGCGAGCTAAGGAAAAACTGGTTCAAAATTATTTTGAGTTGCGACGCTTCGGCCACTAATTGAGATTAACTACGAAGAAACTTAAGGAAAACCGCAAAAACAAGTAAAATTTAAAATTGCCGTGCAACTACGTGCATTCATGAATATATTTGAAACTTTGCAGTTGAGAAGTATGAGTTGTAATTTAAACACCACACTAAACGTGTGTCCTCATGCACCATGACATCATTATGTATTTGTGCAATGAAAATTGATAAATCATAAAACTTTGCTTACAAAATTCTTCGTTGGAGTACCTATATATACTAGAAAAACTGGGATGTAACTTACACACTTTACGTTATATGGGAAATCGACAAAATATTCTTAACAAATCTGCTTAATTGTCTTTGGGATCCAATGAAATGTAAAAAAATGACTAAGACCAGCCATCTGAGAAATATGTAAATAATTTAATATGCAATCAAAATAGAAGGAACACATGTTCAGAGTGTATAAAACTATCCTGCAAAGTTTCTGGTGACTAATACAAAATTATTGAACGAACATACAAACAGACACATAGATAGACAGACAATCCTACAAAAGGACGGACTGAAACTATATACCCGAAATTCGTTTGCAGGGCGACAAATTAAGGAATACCTTTCATATATCCTTGGTGCTAAGTTCCGTTTGGGAAGATTCTTTTTCATTAAAAGGAGCTTGTCAGGTTATTCATGTTTTTCTAGCTTGGCCTTTTAAACGTTAGATTTTACCTGTACTGTGGTAAAAGACTAACGAATTTATCGTGACAGGTCTAGAAACACAACCCACCATAGACATTCATCATGCAAAACTTGTGACAAAATTCAAAGTTGTACCAGTCATCTTTGTAATAGAACACTTTCGAAAATTCGGAAAAAAAACCCCAATAAACTCTTTAATGCTAACAAGTTAAAAATTGACAAATTGGTAATGTGGAAGGAGTATCTTGGCTAATCTGATAAAACATTTCACAACTGCCGCAAAATTCAAGTTTGTATCATCAACTTTCTCTGACAAATGTGACGGAAGAATTTTCGGAATTTGAAGGTATGCAGTGCAAGTGTGAAAAGAGATGATTGGGGGATAACGTAGCCAGGATTATCATATTGCAACAGTCAAGCGAGTGGAAAAAGTAAGTTTCATTCCTTTACACCTAAGGCCAACTTGTGAAAGACTGAGAGACATTTTTTGATAATTGATTGACAGCATAGCACGAGACCCGTAGTTTGAAGAACGGCTGATTTAGCACTGCCTTTAAATCGTTCTACATTTGATTCCAACCAATCAAACGTAAATCTATATAGTCCGCTGTCAATCATTTAAACAACAGTGTGTAAAGTGTGTATCTTTCACAACGGACAGTCTTTAAAGGACGTCGGCTTGGGTGTAAAAGTACATATCTTAAAATTAAACTTTTGTCGCTCGCTTGGCCGTTGCAGTATATACCAAAACCCTTTCTTTTAACTGGTAACCATAACATTGATGTTGTTTTTGAATATAAAACAAAAAGAGGTAAATTGCTGGTTCTAAATATATACATATGCATGATTAAACTTTTAGAGAAAAAAAATGTTAAGAAATCAGTAATTGAAATTCGTCATTTCAATTAGTTCAGATGTACAAAAAATGCTTTATCAATTGTTACTTTTTGTCAAATCAACGTAATAATAGCTCAAAAGTCGCCAAACACAGCCGATGAATATGGAGATTCTTTAACCAGTCAAAGGCTTTACTTCAATCATCAGTTCCATGCTTTTGTCCTTTACCGATACATTCATCTCAAACAGAGATGGTTGGAGCAATTTATGGAGGATATAACTTACCACATCAGAGATACCTCATATAATGTATCGATCTATGTTGCAATCAAAACCAACTGATTTAGTTTTAGTCGAATAGGCTTGGCATGTCTTTATTCCATTTGGGAAAGTTGTCATTGCCTTTAAAGACATGAGAGTACATGACATGATTAAGAGACCGAATAATTTGCTAGACAACATTTTTGTTCGTTTTGGCAGCATTGTTTATCAACAGGAAATTGGAAATTAAATGGGTACAAACTTTGCACCTCTCCTTGCAAATCTTTTTCTTTTCTGTTACGAACGGGACTTTATTTAAAAACCACAGAATGGAAACATGTATATCAAATATATCCTTACTATTGACAATCCCCTGTTTTTAGGCTTTGTAGACCTCATTTACCAACAAGAACTGAAAGTTAATAAACCAAACAATGATTCTTAATACTGTTTTGTTCTCGATCTAACTATCATCTTTGACTGTGGTAAAATTAAAACTAAAACGTATAACTTTGATTTCACTACTACTGACTCCCCTTTTCTCGATGACGAAGTTCCTGTATCTCCATCATACGGGGTATATATATCTCAGCTAGTGTGAATCGCACGCGTCTGTTCTACTCTTGATTACTTTAATGAACGTAACCTTACTATCACATCAAAACTTTTACAACAAAATTACAGATTGAATAAATTGATTAACATATTAAAGAAGTGTAATAGAAGGTATCGACTTTTGATACCTAAATATGATGTGATTCGCAAACAGCATAATACCAAGGGCATTTCTCACCCTCGTTTTTACGGAAATATTGTTACAGATGTCAAAAACGATAAAAAATACAGAAAAAACTTGGACGTAAGTTACATATTTTACATCATATATTAGGGGATATTGACAGAATATTCTTCATGATTCAATTTAATTGTCTTTCGGAACCAATGACCTGAAGATTTTACAGGTTTACTGGCCTCTAACTGATACTGTCAATGTCTACTGAAATCCATAATGATTCTTTACCAAACACTTCGAGAAGTTTTGACTTTGAATTTTATTCCGTAGTGTGACAGTATTTAAAAAGCAGACTAAGCTCCTTGAGTTAGACGACAGTTTAGCGGCGAGCACTCTTTGACCTATCTTTCTAAAATACGGTTTAACAATGAAGGGATATGGAGTAAATGCAAACGAGACAAAATCTCTACAAATACATGGTAAAACACAGCAATGGAACAACGCTTTTATTGTTGTTCTTCATCTTGAAGTCACCATGAGGCCTTCAACAATGAGCATTTGTCTTATTCTTTTCTTCTCAAGATTGTGGTCTTGGGGTTGGTAGTCTAAATGTGTTGGGTTTTATTTGTATGTTTATTATTCTATTGGGAAACAACGGCAGTAGAATACCGAAGGAACAAAGGGGTGAAATTCACAAAAATCGAAGTCCAAAGACAGGGCAAAAACGAGAACACAGAAAACAATGACGTTAGACACAAAAACAATGACGCCAGACAGACACAAAGCACAGAACCAGAAACAACAACATTCAGAAAAAGGCACTCACAGTGTGAACGCCAGTGAAACTGAGAGTGACATCAG
>MJUU01058070.1:0-13850 GCA_002080025.1 Modiolus philippinarum
CTGAAAACCAGGTGAGCGATACAGGCTCCTGGGAGCCTCTGGTTTTTCAGAAGGGGCGATGAATACATATAAATATTTGTGTATAATCATCTGAAAACAAAGAAACAACATCAACATCCCCGACTACTTGATCTAAAAAGATAAACACTTCGTGAGAATGATAAAATAAAGCAGTAAACTGAAGTGAACAGTACCAGCATTTAAAAGTTGATATTTCGAAACCTATCCGGTTCTTTATCAAAACAAAATAAAAAGTAAAAATACGGTGAAACAAAAAATATATACAAAGACTACACTACAAAAATTTAAGCAAAGTATCGACAGCTACACCATGGGCGCTGTTAACTACAAATGTAACATGAGAAGGGGGAAAAATCTGCCAGTGTCTGTACAACGAAACCACAAATAACTGTTAGAAAATTCGAACTCTAGTTAGTTAGACTTTAACGACCAGTGAGCAAAATATCAGCAAAGAAAAAAAATGGTTGGGCATTAAATTTGGGCGTTCGTCTTCCAAAAAAAGATCTAGGAATAAGACACAAAGACAGCCTTAGACAGGTAAAAGAACGATTCTGGATACAAAAACTTGTATCTAGCATAAACATAAAAGCTTAGAAGACAAAAGCCTTTTTTTATATTTTGCTCGCTGGCCGGTAAAGTCTTACTAATTAGAGTTAGAATATCTCTATTATTTGTAGTTGCATCTTCAATACCTTTAATAGTATAGTCTTGCATTCAATTATAAAAGAGAATTATATAACGTGTAACTCCTTCAGGTAGACTAACGACTAAAAAGACCAAAATATTGGAGACAAATGTAATTTCGAATGATGGCTCAAGGAATGATCACGGCTTATCTGTTGGTTTGCTCAAGGACCCTAAGCTGCTGATAAAACAATGTGGCACTAAGGAAGAAAAATTAAACTCAAAACGTAATTAGTAGACATCGGTAATATCAGTATCTGTTTTGCCGGTAATCCTACGTTCGTCTGTGTTTTCTTTAATAAAACTCGAGTAATGATATGCCTTCAGACACAATTTTAGTTAATGTATCCACTATAGTCTTATCTGCAGTGTCTGCATAATTCTAGTGCTGCTGATGAGGAATTAATTTCCGAAATGGCCATACAGCTCATTTATTATTGCAGTTGGATTTAACATATGTGTTATTTTCTTATGTTCATTTACTCCATATCGTTTCGAAAATATTGAATACACGAGTTTGTCTTTTATTGCAGTGTAGAGTTCGTAAAACAATACCCCGTGATAGAGATGTATGCTCTTTATTTTTCTTAGATATAGTGTACTTGTGCATGAGATGATGTCTCATGTGTACACTTTGTTCCATTACTATTATGTAAATTTACGTAATTTCTAAAACCTACGGATTAACTCCCTGCATCGTAGTTTTGTCCTTAGCTATATTTGATATAACTGATTATTCGGATTTCATTCGGTTTTTGCATTTTAAACATTTTTTTGAAAATTATGGACTTCATTTCTTTGGGTTCTAGTGCTGCTGATGAGGAATTAATTTCCGAAATGGCCATACATTTCATTAAAATTATTGCAGTTGGAGTTAACATATGTGTTATGGTCTCATGTTCATTCACTCCATATCCTTTCGTAAAATATAGCATGTGGTCCATTTTGGATTACCGATATTGCCTGTAGTTTTATCGTCCGTATCGTTATTGTTCTTAGATTATCCCCAATATCTATTTTGTTTATAGTATAGTCACTACATGTGCTCCATAAAGTTCTGTCTTCAGGACATGTAGTCTAATTTTCAGTATCTGTATTGCCTACGGTCCAATCTTAATTAATTTTCCTATTACCTTTAATTTGATTGTTACTTATTCATCAGTAGTTGCATTGCCTATAGACTAATAATCAGTAGCTTTACTGTCTGTAGTCTTATTCTCCGCAGTGTCTTTATTGCCTGCAGTTGTACTGTAAGTACCTGATTTGCCTAGTCGTGTCTTCAGTCATCTATTGCCTATAGTATTATCTTTATAATTGTATTGTCGTTAATAAAATAATCTGTATTGGTCTTATTTTTCAGTAATCTTATCTTCAGCTACTGAATTTTATGTAGTGTTGCGGTCAGTATCCATTATGTTCGTTTTGTATTAGTTTATGTGTTAGTTACAGTGTCTAATTTGCCAGTACATGCATTGCCCATTTCTTGACATTTAGAAGTATTTCGGTAATTGCCTTCAAACATTTGATTCGATCTGCAATGAAGACACATAAATTGTAAACTGTGGCATTGTCCTTATGTCTACATTACGCCAGTCTTCACTTCATTTTAATAAACAAAAGGAAGATATTTACCGATATTAACCTAATCCATGTTACTCAATATACCAAAACAAAAGGACATATGGTTGTATGGTAGTTTGCAAGAAAATTTTTTAAATGCTTTCTATAAAATCAGTGGAGTCGTAAAATCAAATATAGCCATAAGCAAAAATATGTTAAAAAAAACCCTTAAATATTATGAAATATAAGGAAACAAACTTTTTCAAGTGGCATCCTATTCACAGCGGAGTCGAAAAGGCGTTGCATTTTGGAAAATAAAGTCAGCAACATATTTTTTGTCAAAACTTCAGTTGATAGGGTAAATGTGTATTTAGAAAATCAAAATGTATGTTGCAGCTAACTTATCCCTGCTTTTCGCCTACAGTGCGTGTGTATAAGTGTTGAGTTTTAAACAGATATATTATGAAAAGGAGGGGTATTTGCCATAAATACGGGGCGGGATAAAATCCCTAGCCTGAAAGGCGTGGGAAACCGTGACCCAAGATTTGTATTTTTTGGCAAATACCCCGACGTTCATGATATATCTGTTAAATTACACCGAGTGTGTCTTTCATTAAAGCCCATGGGTGACTCCGTGACAAATACCACGGTGAATGTTTTTTTTTTTTTTTAAAATACAATGGGTACTAAACAATCAGAATGCAGCTTACTAACATAGTTGTGATTATACAAAAAATGTAGTTATAAATAATTCTATTTGAATAACCAGGACAAAGTCTCCTGGCAAACTATATTTTGACAACAGGTAAACGATAAAATAACCTACTGTATTTTTTCGACTCTCAGTTACGGTATGAAAAAAAAGATATCTTATTTAAAACCAAGTCGGGAAAATGGTGGCTTGCATAAAATAAAATTATGTGTATTGATTTGTGTGTTTTCGATATTGTATGTCTAATGGATTTTCCTTACTGGTCTCTCCCTATATTGCTTCGAACTTTTAGTTTCACTTTTATTTTTCCCCGCATGATTCATTAGTTTCAAGTAACTTCTTATTTTCTCTTTCTAGAAAAAAATGGCGCAAAGTATACAATCATTTCTCGCTTTAAATTTAGAACAGATATTTGACCTGAAATGAACAGTTCCATTATCTATTGAAGTATAAAAGAAGCCAGTAATCTGTATAGCTGTCAAAATAACCGTGTACATCTTTTTTGTAAAGCCTTATTGGGAAAATCACTGTATCTTATTTGCTTCTAAAATTGATGTTTCCAAAAAATTAAATAATAACGATTGCGTGCAAACGGTTGTTGAATTATGTATAATAAGTGAGGTGGTTGATTATGAAATTGCCTATCATAAAGTCTATGACATAACCATAGGAAATAGAAAAAGGTTGACGTTTAAAACTAAAATCGTATTAACTTCATAAATAAAATGTAAAATGAACCGATTATTTAGTAATTTATTGTCAAAAAATTAAATTAAATTAAATTAGTAATAGGATTGTAAAACCCAATTTTAAGCATACATTGCAATAAATATATTTTATTGTAAAAGTACATGTACACTTGCAAAAAGGTTTGGACAAAAAAAAAAAGGTAAAAAATTACTGAACATGTAGTGTATTTGTGTGTGTGTGTTTTTTTTTAAATGAATTTGGGCATTTGTATTTATTTACATTTGGTTCTGGAAGTTAACTTTATCTTTTTTTCATCTTTAATTTCAATTTTTTATTTACGATGTATTCTTCTGAGCGGTCAAAATTTTCCAGCATCAAGTTTTTCCCGGAATCTATATTTTTAAAATGCGAAAACCCTGAAAAAAATATTTTTGAAGAGAAAACATGCGTCTGTGAGCATTTTGGTAATTTAAGGTAGATCGATCCTATTAAAAGTATCAGACAGATTTTTTTTTTATTTTGAGATATTTTGTAGGTTTTAGCCTATTTGTTAAAAAAATAAAATAAAAATGATATGTCACTGATCATCTTTTCCTGTTATCAGGCTTTGAAAATCAGGCCAAATTCGGTATTTTCAGGAATGTTTACAAAGAATATATCGGGAAATGTGACAACATCCCTATTATTTAGCTTTCATCAGACAGATTTTTTTTAATATTTAAGAGATATTTACTTCAGCTATATGTTGAGCTGAAAAAATCTATGTGTCACCGTTTGATTAAGAGAGATATTTTATATAGTTAACGAAATAGACAATATTAACGGGAAAAAGGAGCTAATTAGTGGGAGAGTGTATGTCAATCTATTATGACGTCAAATATGGAATATTCCGGCTTGAAAATCAAGTCAATTCCGCATCCGACTCGTGTTTTGCAAATGCGCCAATCGAATGCGCCGTGTATAAGTGACGATCTACCTTAACGTCATTTGAAAAACCCTATTTTTATTGATTTTATGCTAATTTCATCAAGTTTGGCTTATATTGGCGTCATTTTTGGTACAAATTTCAATTTCAACCATCCAGTTTGTTTTTTTTTGTCGAAATTTCCAGATGGTTAGAACTTGTTGTTCCGAAGAAGTAACGCTAATAAAAAGCAAAACTCCGTGATGATATAAGAAAGTTTCGTAAGAAATTTTGGATTTTTTGGGTTCAAATTCATGACATCGTGAAATCTGTAAAAATCTAAATTTTTCAATTTTTCAATCAACTAACCGGTCAAAATTCAAAATCTTTAGTTTAAATAAGGACAATAAATCTTGAAAAACTAAGATAAGAAAACATACGAATAAGATGCATACTTTTCTTGAAAACTGATTTTTATTACCCCTACTCAAAATAGCTAAATTCATTTCGATATCAAAGGTCAAAAATTAAATTTGTTCATTCATGGAAAACTACTGGTACCTAATTTTTACAAAATCTGAGAGGGTCATTCAATAATATAAATCTTTAAAAAAAAATGTCGCTTTTAAGAATTATTTATAAACGAGATTTAAACGAAACTGAAACGACAGGAGAAAACATCCTTAATACATTTTATTTATTTAACATGCTTATTGTGAAGATTTATTATTCAATGATGTGGTTTTTGTTGACATGAGTGCATTGTATTTCATAATTTCTTATTTCCATTTTAAAACCACTATTTTAAAATTTTAACGACATATTTTCATAAGGTACTGTATATATTTTCTGTACAACCGAAATCCCCGGAACTTATTTTTCAGACGAACTGTTAATACAAAAATGTATCTATCAATTATGATTTTTGGAAAGTAATTGATATACATGTACATAAAAGACCATTAAAGTCATTTTTTCTCACTTGAGTACAGAAAAATTAAAAATCAGGAAACAGGGTATATCTGGGCATTCCAAAAAGAAAACAATGAATGTTGTATATATAAATAAAAAAGATAATATAAAATTGAAAAACCCAAAAATGCAAATAAAGGGGTCATAAAGTTTAGGCCTACTCCTTGAGCCATCGGTAAAGAACATTCCTTTGCAAGTTTAAATAATTCTGTAAGTTACGAAGTTGGATGAAATCATATTGTATAAGCGCAATTTCAGTATATTCAGCCGATGCCTCTGCTGGTTGACTGTTAATCCCCGAGGGTATTTACCAATCCAGTTCCCAGTACTTCGGTGCTGGTCCGAAAACCGATTTTAATTGGAAACTTGCAATTTCAAATTTTCGAAAATTTTGTTTAAAACTAAGGAGTATCTCCCTCTTGCATAGCTCTGTCCTTCGTTGATTTTGACTTTTCTATTTAGATCTTGTTGGTTACTTATTCTCTGTCAGTTTTTACACGTATTTCGGTGTATGGTCTTCCGAATGTTTTGATCTGATCTGCACTGAAGAGACAGAAGTTGTCGAAATGCGCATATGCAGAAACAAAATTCACAGTAACTTTGGTATTTTATTATTTACATGTATCACCACTTGGAAAACTTAAATATCTAAATTTTAGAAAATTTTGTTGAAAACTAAGGAGTATCTCCTCTTGCATAGCTCTGTCCTTTGCTGATTTTGGCTTTTCTATTTAGTTCTTGTTAGGTACTTGTTCTATATCAGTTTATTACACGTATTTTGGTGTATGGATTTCCAAACGATTTGATTTTATCTTCACTGAAGAGACATAATTCACAGCAACTTCGGTATTTTCTTATATATATATAAAAAAAAAACATTTGTTTTTGGTTTTTCAGAAATACGTACTTAAAAAAATAAAATACATTTGTATTCAAAGCAAATATTCTATGCGAGGAGGTATCGGATTCCAAAAAAAGTAATGTATTATAATAAAAAATAAATTCATCGTTATATTTCTAATACATAGTTTGTGATGGTGATAATGATATGAAGAATGACACGCATTAAATATAAAAATGCTGTACATTGCAGGATATGTCTCTGTTTTGTTTATCACTGTAAAGAAACTAACAAGTACTCTTGAATGTGTTGACAAGGTTTACCACGTTGGTTACACAAATATCTTGACTAAAAATTGGTCGGGGTCAGGTAATTGGTCGGGGTCAGGTAATTGTAGTCCCGGCATTTCCAAATACTTGTAGTAGTCTCAAACACTTTCTGATAAATAACAAAATACCGCAGTTACTGTAAATTTATTTTCTGCATATGCACGTTTCTTCAACTTATGTCACATCGGTGCACATCAAACCAAAACATTGGGAAGCCCATTAACCGAAAAACGCGTAAATATTTTACGGAAGAATATGGAGTAAATGAACATGAGACCATAACACATATGTTAACTCTAACTGAGCTGTATGGCCATTTCGGAAATTTATTCCTCATCAGCAGCACTAGAACCCAAACTAAGGAAATCCATATTCAAAAAGCATTAGACCAAACGAAATCCGAATAATCAGTAATATCAAATATACTTAAGGACAAAACTATGATGGAGGGGGTTAATCCTTTGGTTTTAGAATTTACAAAAATTTAGATAATAGTAATTGAAATCTGAACAAATAACCAAAAAAGGATCTAAATAGAAAAGCCAAATTCTGCTAACGACAGAGTTATGCAAGAGGGAGATACTCCTTAGTTTGAAACAATATGTTGGAAAAAAGAAATAAGAAGAACAATACATACATTCAAAGGAGAAACCTCTTTAAGAGTTCACAGGGCATGTATAACTAACTGGTCTTATCATTAGTATCTTAATGCCTATAACCTATTCTTCAGTATTTGTATTGCTTGTCGTCTTATTTTAGTATACTTTGCTAGTAGTCCGATCTTTAATATCGGCATTGCTTCAAGTCTTATCCTAAGTAAAGTAATCAGTGTCTGTACTACCTGTTGTCTTGTCCTCAGTTTTTGTATTCAAATTTGACCTTAGTATTACTGTATTGCCAAGTCAGTATCTTTATTTTTATGATATAAACATCAGTATAGTACTGTCAATAATCTTAGATTACTCCATTTACAGTACAAATGTTAGCAATGAAAGGATTTAGAGTTAAATGCAAATGAGACAAAGTCTCTTCAAATACATGGTAAAACTAATCAATGTAACAACGCTTTTATTGTTGTTTTTCATCTTGAAGTCACCATGAGGACTTCAACAAAATGCATTCTCATACCCTGTAGTAAGTTCCAGAGGGCCCCTAGCACTGATTTGAGTGGAATTCATTTCTAGATTTCGAGCAACGCTACATCCATTTTTCTTTACTAATGGATGCGGAATCTTCAATAAAAATGATTAATTGGCAAAGTGTTCTAACAATCGCTGTCATCTGTTGCCCGACAAAAAGACTTATAGAAGACGATCACAACATTCAAACAAACACAGGGCACTCATTGAGCCAATAGTAAGAAAACTTGACATAATAAAATCAAAGTAACAAATTTTAAAGGAAATAAAAAAAAAGCCAAAATTTGAATACACATGCATGATAGTGTATCTATACGGGAAATTCTCCCAAGAACAAATTCACTATAACTGAACTGTATATATCTCTCTCATTGTACCTACATTGCCATTGCCTTCAATGGTGAATGAAAGGATATGGAGTAAATGCACATAGCTCAAAGTCTCTACAAATACATGGTAAAAAACAAGCAAAGGAACAACGCTTTTATTGTTGTTCTTCATCTTGAAGTCACATGAGACCTTCAACAATGAGCTTTGCTCATACCTCATAGTAGGTTCAAGATGGCCCCTAGAACCAATTTGAGCGGAATTCTTTGTTAAATTTCGAGCAACGCTACATCCATGTCTTCAACAAACATTAATTAAACTGGCAAAGTGATCTTACAATCACTGTCATCGTTTGCCCGACAACAGCACTCGTATCCTAAGCTAGTGGACAACTACAAGATATAGCCAAACACAGGACACTCAGCAAGTCGAATGTAAGAAAACTTGGCGTTATGAAATAGTGAGATGTGCGCAATTGAAACAGGTGGTCAGAGTTGCACATTTTCATCTTCAGTGTCTGTATTGCCTATATTCTTATCGTCAAAACATGTTATCACTACAGTAGTTTTATTGCCTTTCGTATTATTTCAGTGTCTGGCTGCCTGTAGTTTTATTGCAAGTGCCTTCATTAAGCTCTTTTCTGGCCTCATTATCTGTAATTATATACTCTGTTTTTCATTATATATGTATACAACTGTGGTCTTTTCGTTTTTATCTGAATTGCCCTGTTTCGGATAAATAAAAGAAGCCTTTTGCTTATATTAATGCATGTTAATTAACATACAAAATTTAGAAAAGAACCTAGCATATGATATTTTGCAAGAAGATCTGGAAAAATGTGATCTACAAATAAATTAAATTTAAAAATTAATTAACCATACGCAAGAACGACAAAATAAAAGATCCTTTAATATATTAAACATTAACGTTCAAACTTCTCCACTGACACCCATCTCAGTTGAGTTTTATTTTAGAAAAAGAAATTAACAACATGAATCTTAATCAAACCTTAGATTTACTGGCTAACAAGTATTTTGGAAGTAAAAAAAAAACCTTTGTAAGTTTTGCAGCTTTCTTGCCATATTTAGCACAGTACCATCAATAACTTGCCAAAAAAGGAATTTATGAAGGAGAGATAAATTAGATTTCCTTAATTGATGAACGATCTATCAGTGATTTTTCGACTCCCTTACTGTGATGAAAACTGCTCATGGTGACTTCAAGATGAAGAACAACAATAAAAGCGTTGTTCCTTTGCTTGTTTTAACCATGTATTTGTGGAGACTTTGTCTCATGTGCATTTACTCCATATCCTTTCATTCACAATTTGGGGACGACCATTTGTTTTTGTTTTGTTTTGTTTTTTTTTAGAAGGGGGTTTGGCGATTTTATTTAATCTTGGTGCCAGTGAAAATATATATTCTAATCCTACTTGAACATGATCTTTCTATGAAAGTAAGTGAGAACCGAACCGTCAATCCAAAACGAATAATCCAAGGATAATGGCAATATCGGAAACAAAAAAGAAACAGAGACACAACACGAGTACGGCACAGAAAAGAAAAATGACACACATACACAAAGATGAACAACACGCACCCAATAAAAAAAAAACCATGGGTGAGATCAGGTTCACCGGTAGAGTAAGCATCTCCTGCTACTCATAAGACACCCGCCGTGTTGAACATGTCAGAGGAAGAGGAAACAACAAATAAGCTTTAAAGGGAAAGATCTGAACTTACTATTAGGTATGAGCAAAGCTCATTGTTGAAGGCCTCATAGTGACTTCAAGATGAAGAACAACAATATAAGACTTGTTCCTTTGCTTGTTTTTACCATGTATTTGTAGAGACTGTCATGTACATTTACTGAATACCCTTTCATTCACAATTTACGACTGGAGTTTGTTTCTCCTGCAGTGTTGAGTCCGTAAAAAGATTCCCCGTGCGAGAGATGTATGCTCTCTATATATTTCAGTTATGGTGTACCTGTGCGTGAGAGAATTTTTCACATTGAAACACTATTCATACTTTCAAATTTTGGCATTTATTTCTGTAATTTCGAAAAGTAAATCTGACCACCTGTTTAAAGTGCCAACGTTTCACTATGTTATAATGCCAAGTTTTCCTACATTCGACTTTATGATTGCCCTGTGTTTGTCTGTATTTTGTTATCGTCCACTAACTTATGACACTAGTGCTTTTTTCGGGCAAAGGATGACAATGATTGTAAGAGCACTTTGCCAGTTTAATGCTTGTTGACAATCCCACAACCATGACCAGTGAAGACATGGATGTAGCGTTGCTCGACAATAAGCAAAGAATTCCGCCCAAACCGGTGCTAGGGGCCGTCTTAAACTTACTATCAGGTATGAGCAAAGCTCATTGTTGAAGGTCAAGGTGACTTCAACATGAAGAAGAACAATAAAATCGTTGTTCCTCTGCTTGTTTATACCATGTATTTATAGAGACTTTGTCTCATGTGCATTTACTCCATGTCCTTTCATTCACAATTGTTATGAAAATTAATTATTTAATTTTGATTTGAAGAATATTTTTTTGAATGCAAATAAATAATTTTATGTGACATGTAGTTTGTTCGAAATTTTCATAAAAATAAATAATTTTTCTAGGCAAACGGGCCCAAGCCTCAAAATGAAAATGGTCGTCCCCTTTCCTTTCCTTCAATTACAATTTCCTCACATAAAAAAGCAGCCTGGAGTAGCCTCTTATTTTCTTGATCTGAAAGTCTGTTCTGAAGAGATATCGTCATTACGCAATTATAAATATCGGACAGAAGCCAGGATTCTGTCTAGCTGTCAGAATCACTTTACCTTGTGAATCATATATTTAAAGCCATATAGGGCAGTACAATGGATCTAGTTGGTATCTCAAACTTATTTCGCAAGCTGATTTAAAAAAGATAATTGAATAATACTAAATATTGCGTGCAAAAGGTTGTTGACTTATGTATATTACAAAGTCTGGGAATATTATGATTGATTATGAAATTGCCTGTCATCATGTTTAGGACATAACTCTGGGTAAAGCTAAAGACTTAAATTGTATTAACTTCATAAATAATATGTGAATAATGAACTGGTTATTTTGTTATGTATTGAACAAAATAAACTTGTGTAATATTATATAAAATCAATTTAAAGCATCACAGTACATTAAATACATTCTATTGGCAAAAGTACATTTGCAAAAAGGATCGGTCAATAGTTGTAAAATGTTACTGAACTTCTTGTGCGTTTGTGTCCGTTTGATAAACTTGATCATATGTATTTATTGACATTTAAATTCTAATAGTTAACATTAATCTACATTTCAATTTATATTCGATTTATAAACAATACGTTTTATTTATCGAAGATTTTCATTTCCGGGAAAAAATGTTTTCATTTCCGAGAATTCGTATATTTTATTTCCGAGATTTTAATAACATAAATTTTATTTTTATATTCATTAATTCCTCGAATTCTAAAAAGGCATCGATATAATATCGAATGAAGAAAATCTGCTTTTTCTTATATATTTTAGGTTAAGTTGAAGTATTGCGGTCATCGATATAATATCAAATGAAGAAAATCTGCTATTTCTTATATATTTTAGGTTAAATAACAGAAAGTTGAGGTATTGCGGGCATCGATATAATATCGAATGAAGAAAATCTGCCTTTTCTTTTATATTTCATGTTAAATTACAGCAAGTTGAAGTATTGCGGGCATCGATATAATATCGAATGAAGAAAATCTGCCATTTCCTATATATTTCATGTTAAATTACAGCAAGTTGAAGTATTGAAGGCATGGATATAATATCGAATGAAGAAAATCTGCTTTTTCTTATATATTTTAGGTTAAATAACAGAAAGTTGAAGTATTGCGGGCATCGATAATATATCGAATAAAGAAAATCTGCCTTTACTTATATATTTCATGTTAAATTACAGCAAGTTGAAGTACTGTGGGCATCGATATCATATCGAATGAAGAAAATCTGCTTTTTCTTATATATTTTAGGTTAAATAACAGAAAGTTGGGAGTATTGCGGGCATCACTATAATATCAAATGAAGAAAATCTGTTTTTTTTTATATATTTTAGGTTAAATTACAGAAAGTTGGGAATATTGCGGGCATCGATATAATATCGAATGAAGAAAATCTGCTTTTTCTTATATATCTAAGGTCAAATTATAGAAATTGGAAGTATTGGGTTCATCAATATAATATCGAATGAAGAAAATCTGTTTTTTCTTATATATCTGTTGCGTTGCTGTGGTTATGCGAGAGGTATATGTGCAACACGGGGAACTAGCTTAATTCATAATCCAACTATGGATCCCTTTTAACAAAGGGCGCCAACACAAACGTAAGCCTTTAAAGTTTCACATCTTTATTCTTCAAAGTCTAACTACATAACTGAACTCTACACAAACTATCAAGGCATGCACAATATATTTCTGAACAGTACATAAACTTTATCTTTGACAGTTTGGACTTGAGATGAACCATGTGCGAGAAAGTCTCGACACATCCATATATTTAATGACTTTACCGGGTTATCAAAATAAGCTACAAGATTCTAGAAAAGACATTAATTTTAATTAGATAAGAATTTACCATGAAATGTATTCGTAACATCATCTCCCGCTTTCTAAGCAGAGTTCCACTCTCTGATTAAAACAAGAAAAAAAATTCTTTAAAAAAAATTAGAAAAAAGCGTTAATTTTTGTAATTGACTAAAAAAAATGCAAATAAGTGGTTCCGCGGTCCACAAATTACAAAAAAAAAATATTTCAAAACAGATGAATGGCCAGTTCATCAAAATTCAAAATATTTTTCTAGCCAAGTAGAAAAATTAAAACAAAACTTTAAATTAAAAAATGTTTTGCTGAAAATGTCATCAAGAAAAAAAGTGTAGATTATCATTCAATCATAATCAAATGACAAATCATTATCAAAGACTAAACTACAATGCTATAGAAAAACAAGCAAACAAATTGAATCAATATGAAAATGTGTATAGACAGTATACATAACTGGAGTATTATACACGAAAGTATCAATTAGTTCTCTGTAGTGATAAGGTCAATTAAAATAACTCATTAATCAATCTACTGAACTATCAGATAAACAAAATTTCACCTAGGTCAATGTGTATCGATACATAATTATTTCTTTTGACTTTTCCTGTCTGTAAAAATATTCTTATGCATGTCAGTGACATATTCCTGGCACTTTTGATTTAAATCTGAGAATTGCACCCAGGAATTATGTTTTGCATCAAAATCTTGCCATTTTACTCTGTACAACCATTTACCATTCATGAACTTTTTTCTAAGAATTTTTTCAACTTCATAAACATCATCAGTAACATTATTATCAACATTTGTTACATCATTTTGTGAATGTACTTGTACATCATTTTGTGAAAAAATCTCTTCGTTTTTAACTTGACTGTTGTCAATACTATTTGTGGGAACTTCATCATCCCCTAAAACAAAAGGTTCAATAGCATCTACCCCTAATGGTGGGTTGGGGTCAGGGGGTTTATCTACCCATAAATAGCCATGTTTGAGCCTATTTACGTGGACCCGATTTTTAACAAGTTTCCCACCCATATGATTACCTGTAAGTAAGGAGTTGTGTGTCTCTTGTAAAAC
>MJUU01058071.1:441-27692 GCA_002080025.1 Modiolus philippinarum
AAAACAGCGAGGTCATAGCCCAAAATTTGGTTGAAATGCCCACGATATGAGAAGTTGGCATAAAATTGTTTCAATTTTTCAGACTTTTATCAATAAAACGTTAGAGGAATTCCTAAAACCTGTTTATTTCAAAAACATTAGGGGCGAAGTAGCGAAAGTCGGACACCAATAAATATGAGGTCGTCACAAGATGGCTATGAATGAAAGTACTACTTTAAGATCTTCCCTATGCCACAGAAACGCCAAAATTCTATTCAAAAATTAAATTTTGAACGTCAATGCACGCAGGCCTTTTCTTAGGGATTTTTTAAAATGGGGATTTCGGTATTTTTATGATTTAAGCCAGGGATTTCGGGATATAAAATTCAACGGTAATCGGGATTTCATCAGTTATTATTTTCTTTTTAGTTCAGGAGTGGGAGATTTAGAAAAAAAGACGGGATCTAGGGATATGACCCCTATGCCCTCCGGCTTCCCCTCGTTGTCGATACGCAAATGCCAAATAATATCTAATTTGTGACCGACAATCCTACCTACACATTATGTACAGAAGCAAAAACAATCTTCTTTTGTCCTTTGTACAAAAGATTCAATGAAACAGATCGAGCTCTGTGACGAAAACCTATTTTAATTGTCGTCTGTCAGCATCCATTTGAACATATGTGCGCCAAATCTGACCTACAACGATGTTGAGCAATGTCGGTGCTGATTGGACAAGATGCAGCGATGGACCAATCATATTTATCGATACAATGGACATTATTCGACGAACCTTATTTGACCTCTTGATTTTTAAATAGACACGCGATTTATAAACAAACAAGACATTAATATTTCATGGATTTTTTCATAGTATAAATTTAATCATTGGTAGAAATTGATTTTCAAAAACATCTTATCTTTTCGTAGACTGGCTAGCCTGTCTCAAAATCTAATCGAGCCTTGAGCGTGGGTACGAGCCAGGGGACAGAACTCGTCAGTTTAATCTTTTCGTTGCATGCATTTTACTGCGCATGTCCAATGCATTTGACCTTCCCCAAGTTACTTTCACTTTCGTTTTGACAATGACGATCCATGGTTCTGACGAATCTACTCTAGGTCCAGTTACAGTACGGAGTTATAACTGGTTCCCAAATAACGATTTGCTTATTTAAGCAACAACGTTATCCACGATGTTTCTATGCTTCCTAGAAAGCAATTAAATGTTCTAAACCGAGCAGCTGCACACAATGTAAACGGGTTAACCATGTTCAGCCATAGGTTATGTCCAGAATGAAGATTTAGCAAAATCTATTTTGGTACTTTTATATCTTATCTGCTAGTTCACATATTCTACATTTGCATAATCACTTTGGATAATTTTTTGTTTTATGATGAAAAAAAATGTGGGGAAAAAGGGGGGGGGGGTGATGTTTGACAACTAAGAACAGAATGTCAAGATGCAGACTATATATGTATTCAACACTAATTTAGGCGAGATCTCAGGAGGGTGAGGAGATCTGATCAAAGCTGTGATCTTGCCAGTACCACACTAAGATTTCATTTGTTACAGAAAAGCACACTTCAGTGCTGTGATGTCAAAGTCCGGCTAATCCCGCCTATATCGGAATGATCACATCCTAATCAAGCCGTGAGATCTGGGTTAACCTTGCCGTAGAAGAAGTTCAAGAAGTAACCCGTCTCCAAATAAAATCCTCAATNCTGAAGTAAAATATTTCTACTAGGTTGTATATTTTCAGCCTCAAAACACATCTAAATGCGAAATTCCTGTCATTTCAAGGTGTCTATTTCATTTTTCAGGCGTAAAACGTCTTGTTTGTTTGTAGGGCCCTGCATCATGATATTATGTAAACTTCCAGTCTGCAAACATTCTTAAATATTGAGGGAGATTTATTTTAGCCCAATTAATTAATTCCTATATAATTCAACATTGTACAAATGTACTGTGATATTATTATTCATCACTATTGGACTTAGTTTATTTTTCACATTGACCATATTTTCCATGTGAAAAATAAACTAAGTCCAACTTTGAATATTTTCCATGTGAAAATAAAACTAAGTCCTATTTCCATGACAATTTCCATGACTAAAATGTTCTAAGTTCAGCTTTCCATGCATGCATGGAAAGTTTCCATGGAATTCCATGGAAAAAGATTGGCATTGTCATGGAATTCCATGGAATTCCATGGAATTATTTTAAAGATTTTATTTTCCATGACCCATGGAAAAAAAGCCATGGAATTCCATGGATTTCCATGGAATTCCATGGAAAATTTCTTCATTTTTCATGGAAAACACAGGCACCATGGAAAATCTAGAGATGGGTACATGGAATTTATATCATATCGCATACTATCTGTATCCCTATTGCTGCATATTTTCAGTAAATCTGTACCAAATTTAAGTATTAGATGGCATTTTCGCAATATCGCATACTATGGATATCCCTATTGTTGCATGTTTTCAGTATATTTGTACAAAATTTGAGTACATCATATCGTATACTATCTCTATCTATATTGTTGCATATTTTCAGTAAATTTGTACCAAATTTGAGTACTAGATGGCATGTAATCATATCGCATACTATCGATTTCCCTATTGTTGCATATTTTCAGTATATTTGTACCAAATTTGAGTATCAGATGGAATTTACATCATATCGCATAATATCGATATCCCTATTGTTGCATATTTTCAGTAAATTTGTACCAAATTTGAGTACTAATTGGCATTTACACCATATCGCATACTATCAATATCCCTATTGTTGGATGTTTTCAGTATATTTGTACTAAATTAGAGTACTAGATGGAATTTATATCATATTGCATACTATCTATATCCCTATTGCTGCATATTTTCAGTAAATTTGTACCAAATTTGAGTATTAGATGGCATTTACAGCATATCGCATACTAAGAATATCCCTATTGTTGCATGTTTTCAGCATGTTCAGTATATTTGTACCAAATTTGAGTACTAGATGGCATTTACACCATATCACATACTATTGATATCCCTATTGTTGTATGTTTTCAGTATATTTGTACCAAATTTGAGTATTAGATGGAATTTACATCATTTCACATAATATCGATATCCCTATTGTTGCATATTTTCAGTAAATTTGTACCAAATTTGAGTACTAATTGGCATTTATACCATATCGCATACTATCTATATCCCTATTGTTGCATGTTTTCAGTATATTTGTACCAAATTTGAGTACTAGATGGAATTTATATCATATCGCATACTATCGATATCCCTATTGTTGCATATTTTCAGTAAATTTGTACCAAATTAGAGTACTAGATTGCATTTACACCATATTGCATGGCATCTCTATCTATATTGTTGCATATATATATTTTCAGTAAATTTGTACTATATTTGAGTATGAGATGACATTTATACCATGTACTATACTATTAATAGCCTTATTGTTGCATCTGTTCAGGAAATTTGTACCACATTAGAGTCACAGCAGCTAGATAGTATTCTGACAAAATGGCACATACTATGCATACACCATATATTATGTTGCATGATATGGTTTAGACTAATGTGTGCCGAATTTGAGTTTTAGTTGACATTTGCAGCAAGTCATACTAAATATGAGTGTTTGTAAATTTCTTGCATGTTTGAGGGAACATTATGCCAATGGGAAAATATCATTTTGCGCACTGTAGACATCAATATGTCGATCATATCATAACATTTTCTCGCAAGTTTTCGGGATTGTAAAATTGTTGAAAAAAAATATTACTTTTGTCAAGTTTATGGCAAAAGTTATTAAAAAATGTGTGTCATGAACCAGCGCGATCTTCGCGAACATAATTTGAATGTCCATCGGCTTTCGGCGGAAAATTCAAAAATACGTTAAAATAAAAATTAAAAAGATATGTTTTTGCGGTTTTATATTCACATCTTCGGTTTTAGTAAAAAAATTTAAAAGAAATGCGCTTTTTGTCACTACATGTTTTTTGCGTTTCTTTTGGCTAATAATTATTATTTCATGGTTGTAGGAAATAGCCACCTGCTGGCGCATAAAAAGCACGATTAATTTTCTTTATCATTGCTTTATAAGGTTAACATATTTTTTGAAAATGTATTTTATATTAACTTCGATTGCGCCAGTCCCGTTCATTGTCTCTCGTTCACATTGCGTCGCTCGATCGTGTATCTGGTGTATTGTCCAGAGTTACCGAGTACAGAGTATGGGTTTTGGTGCATGGTGTATGGTTCATAGTGTATGGTGTATGGTTCATAGTGTATGGTGTATGCTTCATGGTGTATTGTGTATGGTTCACGTTGCAACACCATACACCATTACACCATACACCATGAACCGTTGAACCATACACCATGCACCATTGAACCATACACCATTACACCATACACCATACACCATAAAATGGTTATGTTTTACCCTACAAGTACTGTATCTCTCTACCTGGCCGTTAGAACAAGGTCGATAGGGAGTTGTCCTGGTCTTGGTAATTTCAAGGAGTTTACAAACATCTTGGAAGAGTTGACTATCAAAGTTACGGCCCTGGTCTGTATGTATTTGCAGTGGACATCCGAAACGAGAAAAGAAGTTGTCTATAGCAGTTTTAGCAATTGTTTCAGAAAGCTGATCTGGAATTTGGAAGAGTTCAATCCATTTTGTGTATTGATCAATCATGGAGGGAGGATACTTGTTCCCAGTCTTAATTGTGGGAAGGGGTCATAAGATGTCCATATGCACCCTCTCCATGGGGTTGCCAGCATGGTATTGTCCCAGGTCACTTTTTGCTTTTCTGTTGGCATATTTGCTAAGGTTGCAGTTTTTACAGGATTTTACATACAAGACTGTGTCTGTTCGCATTCTATACCAAAAACAGCGTTGTCTTAATCTGTAAAAAGTCTTATCTATCCCAAAATGTCCAGAGGCCTTATTATCATGACAGAGCTTCAGAGCTTCTTCTTGAAGAGTTCTAGGCAGTACCAAGAGTAGTTTGGATCCTTGAGGGTCTAACCAAGAATAAAAAAGACAGTTATTAATGATCTTCTGCTGATCTCTACAAATCAAACAATGTTTAACTGCAGCACTGGATAATTGTAACTCAAAAGATGAAGGATTTCTGTTAGTTTCTAGCCATTTCAATATGATTTGCAGATCAGCATCGTCCTCTTGATGTTTTCTGATTTTGTCAGGTGTAAGTTCACCCATCCAGTTGATATTAATTTCTGGGTCATTACCTGGAGAAATAAATCTTAATGAAAGTTAAATGATGTCATCAACGTCGTCTTCAAAGCTTTTCCATTGGTTTTGGGCTCTGGTACAATACTTGTACCCCGCACAAGGTAGAGAATCGAGTTCTGCGCCAGCATAGTAGTTGTCACATTGTTCCAATTCATCAGGGATTCGACTGAGGCTATCAGCATTAGCATGTTTTTCCCGGGTCGATGTTGAATGACCAAATCGTACTGGGATAGTTCTTCCATCCAGCGAGCAAGCTGGCCTTCAATATTTTTGAAGCGGAGAAGCCAAACTAAGCTGTGGTGGTAAGTTCTGGTGACAAACTGCCTTCCAAGGAGGTAATTTCTGAACTGTCTAGTGAAGGTTATTACACGGAGCAGCTCTTTTCTTGTAGTGCAGTAACGCCGTTGAGCTGGAGTTAGGACTTTACTGGCGGAGGCATAACATATTCTTTCCCTTCATGGAGTTGGAGCAATTCAGCAGCAACAGCTTTGTCAGAGGCAAATGTATCCAAAAGGAAGAGATCATCTGGTGATGGATACGATAGTGTTGCCGATTCAATAATGGAGTCTTTGATTGTTGATGACTGTCTAACCATTCAAATGTTGTTGACTTTTTGGTCAAATCATGAAGAGGACAGGCAATTTCAGCTAGATTACGTATGTGGTCTCGATGATAGTTGGCGAATCCAAGGAATGATTAAACATCTTTTTTATTTCTTTGAGGCGGCCACTTCTTGATTGTGTCGATGTTCTGAGGATTAATTGAGATGCCTTTCTCAGAAATGAGCTTAACAAGGTATACTACTTTTTTTTGGAAGCGTGAGCACCTTTTTGGCTTCAATTTGAGGTTATTATCTTTTAAACGTTGAATAACTGCAGCTAAATTTTCGAGGTGATCTTCAAAACTTTTACCAAGGACAATTATATCGTCTAGATAGGCTAGACATTGCGACCATGTTAAACCAGTCATAATTAATTGCATGACTCTCTGGAAAAATGCAGGGCTGTTAAAGGGGCCAAAGCTGAGTCGAACATGTTCAAATAGCCCATACTTAGTGATGAAAGCTGTTTTATGTCTGTCATCTTTATGGATTTTGAACTGGTAGTATCCCGAAGACATGTCAAGACAGGACATACAAATGTTAACTTGGTGCCTCTCAGTTGGTCAATGCAGGACTCAATTCTTAGGAGAGGAAAAGCATCCTTTCTGGTGACTTTGTTTAGCTTCCTGTAGTCTATACAGTAGCGTATCTTCCCATCTTTCTTACGGCAGATTACTGGTGCAGCAGCCCATTCTGAAGATGACGGTTGTATAACTCTTTTGGCTTACAAATCTTTGAGGTGTTCTTCCTCCTCTTTCTCAAATCCTAGAGGTGTCCTTCTTAAGCCTTCTTTCGTAGGTAAAGCATCACCGGTATCAATGTGGTGAAATGACCAATACCCATGTCGTCTACAGAGAACGTTGTCTGAAATTTATTAAGGAGTGCAGATAACTGTTGGAATTGGTTTTCGTTGAGATGTTGTTTTGATCTTTTTAGCAGATCTTGGAGATGAGGTGGTACTTTGGTAGTTGTATCCTCAGAGTGTGTTTTTTTCTGGATTTGTCTAACAGTTGGATGATCGGACGAGTTGATAGGGCCAATTTCTTCAACTGTAGTTCCAGTACCAATGAGAACATTCTTTTGAAGAGTGACGAAGTTGTCAGTTAAATTCTTTACTGTTATTGGGACTGTACCTTGTGCTGAAACTATTGAATATGGAATTACGAGTCCCTTCATTGACAAATTATCTGTAGGTTGAATACAAATGTCTTCTTTAGGTCCTTTTTCTATTTTTGCTGACATAGGGAGGATAACCATTCTTTTCTCCATCTGTATTTTCCTTATGGTAGAACGTTGATCTCCCACTTTTATGTGTTTGGTTACAAGCTTTCCTTTTCCCATCTTGATAATATATTTGGACAGGTCAATGACTGCATGGAGGTAGTAGAGTAGGTCTAAACCTATTATAACAGGATCAGTGATTTTAGCTATATGAGCCGCCATTTGGTCTCTGTCGTACCTATCATAATCTGAACTTTCCCCGCTTCCCAGGCTTCTGTTCCGTTTTCATCAGCTCCTTTTAGGCGTGTTGGAATTCTTGCTGAATCTGGAACCTGGAGTTGCTTGGCGAAAGTTTCAGTCACCACTGTAATTTGGGCACCAGTGTCGAGCACAGCTTCTACTGGAATACCACGCTAGACCAAAAAAATGGTTTAGCCTGATCTTGATTAGGTTCTTGATTCTGGTGGTTCTTGATTCTTGCTTCTGGTGGTTTGGGTGGTGGTCGGCCTGTATGATTTGGATGGGTCTGGGAACGGCCTAATTCCGAGACCCCTTCTCGTTTGCTTGGCTCTAGGTGGAGACAATCCTCTCTTATTAGGACAGTGAGTGCTGTAGTGTCCTGTCTTCTCACAAGCATAGCAAACTGGCGGTTTCCTAACCGGGCTTCTAGGTGATGGAGATCTGGATCGATTCCTATCAGTTGATGAAGCTGTATTTCGTTTCTGTGATGATACCAAGTCGAGAATTTTACTTACATCACTTCGAATACTGCTGATGTCTTTCTCTGTTTTCTCTACCCTGGTCCCTTATTTCTGTCTCCATGAAACATTTTTACCTTTCTCTTTCTTTTCTTTACTTAGTTGTCTGACACTGGCCTCGGTGTCCGTATCTGTATCTGATAAGTCAATTTGATCCTGAAACTGGACTTTTCTTACTTCTGGTCTCTTTTAGCCCAATAACAATTTTCTGTTATGTATTGCGGATTTTACATATTGTATGGCCACATCTATTCTGGGTGGTTCCTTGTCCATTGCCAGCAGGGCGGATTGTTTATCTGTGCAGCCTTTTAGGAATGCCCCTGTTGCCATTATTACAACTATTTCTTCTGAGGCTCCTACATATCCGTCTGTTGCCATTTCCTGCACCCTTTCTGAAAATTCCTCGATTGTCTCTTCTGGTTTTTGTTTGAAGTCTTGCAGTTGCCTTCTAATGGAGTGGGGCAACTCCTTATTGCCAAATCTTTTGTTGAATTTATCCATTAGTTCTTCAAAGTTCTTTTGAACAGAAGAAGGTCTGGTACTGAAGAACTTGAGTGCTTTTGTTCTTAGACAGAGTAGAAAGTTATCAAGTTTCTGCTGCTCGTCCCATTCGAAGGTGGATAACTTTGGAAATTGTGGGGGCGCTATCTTGAAACCTGGTATTTTGGATGAAACTGAAGATTCTGTTCTGTCCGACCTTTTTAGGCTCTTCCTCTGTAGTTGTAGTACTTGAGGTTGTCTTTGTGTAAATATTCTTTGGAGCGAGGGAATCTATGGCCTTGGTAGTTTTAACATGTTGGAGTTCCAGTTTTAGTATTTTTATTTGTTGATCTAGGTCCTCCATAGTTTTAGCTGTACGAGCTTTGTACTCTCTGGCCTGGTCTACGTCCACAGCCTGTTCCTATACTTTGTCCATGAGATTGTGAACTCTATTGTTGAGGTCCCTATTATCCTCTCTGAGTTTGTCGTTCAAATCTTCGGCTGTTAAAATTGTACAGTAGTACTCTGTACCTCCAACTTTCCAAGGATGTCAGTATTCTCTTCCCTCAGAATTAGGATATTTTTTTTCTAGTCCCTGTATGGTATTTTTGCATGCCTCCAGTTCAAGTTCATACGCTTCCTGGTTCTTCTTTAGTTCTTCTTTAAATCCTGAATGTAGGTTTCTTTCCTCTTTTTCATGGTCAGCTTTCAATTGGTCTATATATGTTTCTATGTCTCTATTTTTGTCTTCTGTGAGCTGTGATTTATGAACCAACGTTGCATTCTCTTGTTGTAGCTCTTGTTTTGCTGTTTCATATGATTGTTTTTGTCGCTTCAGATCTTGGTTCATGGTAACCTTCGCTTGTTCTAAGATGAGAATTTCAGACTTGTACTTATTAATAAGCTTTTTTAGTTGTTCTGGATCGTCTTTCTGCGGTTCTGGTTCTTCCGGTGCATCAAAAGTTATTTTCTTTGACATAAACAATGGGTACCAGATGTGTGAGGGTACTTTCTCAATCTGTTTTATGGATTCTAGAGTGAGTGGACCTTTTTGTCTAGCATCTATAATAGCTGGGGCTCTAGCACTGTCTATGTCCTGGATTGTCTGAAGTTCTTCAAAACTAGCTGTGCTAATGTTAACGGCTGACATTTTTTTTAATTTGATGTTATAAATTTATCTAAATTTATTTAAATTTTAATCTGGTGTTTAAATATATTATCTGTAAGGCAAGGGATACCTGCGCTGTATAAATACTATCCTTATAGCCTATGATTGAACAAAAATTTATGTTTTATATATTATTTATAAGGCAAGGGATACCAGCGCTATATAAATAATATCCTAATAGCCTAATTGTTTTAACCAATGTCTCTATTTATGATGTTTTATCTTTGTTTATATCAAATATAAACAATAAAATTCAAAAAAATAATATCAAAAATTTAGTGAAATATAAAAAATGTGAAAAAAATTACAATGAAAATGAAAATATTTCACTAATCAAACAAAAATGTCAGTCAAAAATGAAAAAAAGTATTTCACTGATGAAAAATGTAATTCAAAAATGAAAAATATTTCAATAATCAAAAATACAAATCAAATATGGAAAATATTGGAAAATGTAAATCAAAAATGAAGTTTTTATAAGACATATTAAAATGTTTAACCTATTTATGTCCTATTTAACTATGAAAACAGTAAACTTGTTATATTTGTGGGATTTATCTCCCTTTGGTAGTAATAACGGTTAATTTGTTTTAATTCTGTGAGTTATCTCCCCTTTTAGTAATGATTATTAAATCTTAATAATCATTACTGTAAGTCGCGATGGCCTGCCATGACAACAGGGATAATTTTAAAATTTCATGTTTATTTATCGGAAAATATAAAAAAAACCGATTTAATTGTCCAAAAATTCAACTTAACTTTTTATTTCAACTTTAGTCAAAATTTAAACTTTTAATTAAACTTTTACAAACTTGTTTAATTAATCAGAAAATTTAATCAAACTAATTCAGTTTGTGTTCAATTTATCAAAATTTCAATGCACTTTTTACTCGTCGACTACACAATTGCAAAATAAGTTTAAATTATTTAAATAAATTCAAAAATATTTATGTTTCGAAATTGCAATAATTGGTCGGGGTTACCGACACACAAATTATCACAATTTATAACTACTGTGAGGTCAAAAAGTAGAATGTTAGTGTTATTTCACTGTAATGTAAATGTATGCGTGTATGTATGATTTTCGAAAAGTGGGAAATTGGTCGCCTTCGCAACACTGTCAAAAATTCCTAACTGTCCTTAACATCTTAGCACAGTAGGGAAAACACTTTAAATAAATGTAATAATTTTGAAAAAATGTCTAGAATGTCCAAAATATGTATGAAAAATGAAATTTGGTAAATTACGAGCAGTATTAAATATCAAAATTCACCAAATAATGCTCAAAATAGTCCTTCACTCAAGTTTATAACTGTGTAATGCTCAAGTGAACATTGGGCTGGGCATTTTGAAATTATGCGGCAATTGTGCAGTTCAAATTCTTGCGGAACGCGGAATAAATAACAACTCCCGCAAAATAATCAGTAAATTTCAGCAAATATTGTCAGCAATGTCAATATATTTACTGACAAAATATCAATATTTCAATCAATTTTTTTCCATGCTAACCCACATGAAAAATCACATGGAAAAAAGGGCAATTTGTTTATACAATCTCTTTTGTGTATGCAAACAAATTTATTGTGTGCAGGGCAAAATATTTCAACCAAAACTTGTCATACAAGTGGTTGAAAAATCAATGAAAAATATCACCGAGTAATAAATATTCACACCCGATGAAAAACACGTAAATTGACACAAAAAAACTTCAATCCACGTAGGTATGAAATGAATAAATAAATAAATCACGTCACCGAATAATTCACACCCGATGAAATGACAGTTGAACAAATGAGTATGAAAGAAATAAATCACGCCATCGAAATATTCACACTCATGAAATGAAATGGTCAACCACGTGGGCAAACGCGCGAAAATCTGTCAAAATACAAATTCGAAAGACGACAAATTGTCAGGCGAATCTCCTTTACTTTCTGACACCAATGTCAGAAAAATGGCCTCGTGAAATATTACACAAGGTCTAATACTATATTAAACCATGATTACCTGGTGTAAACTCGCACTGCCTAGAATACTAAGATCAGCAACTTGGCAGTGTATTCCTTGGAAGTTCACAAGCAACTGTGCGCAATGCAGTAATCTGGGGTCCAATCTGGCCAGTCCGTGCAGGGGTCCCACTTCCGGTGTAGTTCTATATTCCTACGCGTCATGCATCACTGCGACAGTCGCAACAATTGAAATAAGCACTGACAAATAATATCCCACTTTTGAGATCATTTTTGAAAATCGATGTATAAATTTGGTATTGCCAGAACGTTTTTTTTTTTTGAAATTACATATGAATTTAATATCTCAAACATGAACATAGGCCTCGATGAAATACCCTTTTTTGAAAAATTTATGAAGAATATAATGTGACGTAAGCATGGAATGTGTAAATAAAACAAAGGAACGATATAATTTATAATGGCATTTTGGTTTTAATTTATTATAAAAAATAGATTAAAAAGAGAATTAAGTCGTCGAGTTTTCATACTTTTTGCTTGAAATTAATTTCGTCATATTAATATCAAGTGTTTTGAACTGACCAATCGCTAAGAGTAATCCAAAGCTGCCACGAAGTTCACTTCAAGTGCACTTTGCGATCACTGCTGCGATCGCATCTTCTTTTCAAGTGCACTTGAAAGTGGTCACAATTCACTCTAGACTGTCATGGAATCACTTTCAAGTGCACACGAAGTGCACGCGAGGAACGCTTTTGGAGTGCACTTGGATGGATTGTTGCGTCAGCACCCAAGTGTACATCTTGGCTTTCAATCCAACGAATTGGTCGACTACGTTCCCACCACAATTGTCCTTCATTCGACCTAATTCCTTTGCATGTGTGACGTCATACATGGGGTGTTTCTTATAGAAATCGCTCAAATCAAAATATTCTTCATCTTCCAACATATCCTCGTATATGTTCTCGGTTTGAGTGTGGTAAGTAAGACTGTCGGTATCCGTGAACAGCATTTGGGTACGGTTACCGTACTTTTCTTCCTATATCCATAATGGAACTTGTACATCAACAACTTCGAAATGTCTAAAATCGAAAACCCGCATATATAGGCTTGTTGAAAATCAAGTTGGTTTTTTTCATGTTAACTTCGACCAAGTCATCGTTAAAAATCTTGAATGAGGTAAAGTTTGGTTTCGCACACAATTTTTTCATCCGTTTCTGAGTTTGTACAAGTTCAACGTTCATTCTTTTGAAGATGTTTTCCAAGAACTTTCCATAAATTGAATTCATAAGCAATTTATAGAAGTCTTTTTCGAATGTATTCTTCGCACTTTTCCTCATTCTGTGTTGAAATCAACATATTGTTTTAGCCATATTGACTGGGTAAATTTGATGGCTCTGTGTATTTTGGTAATTTTCATTTCATACTGTACGTACAGCTTTAGAGTTCTATAATGAACAACGTATTTGCTTTTGTTTGAAAGATTTGGCACAAGCTTTTGGCTAGGTTTTCCCTTTAGATTCAACTTTTTCTTCAGTTTTGACGTATGATCAGAATACATCTGGTCTGTTACTATCAATGATTCTGGAGCTAAAGGATAATCATTATGCATATCATGCAGTTCCTGTGGGTATTCAAGGTCTACTTCCAAAATGTATCCGACAGAATCATCGTCTCCTATGTTATTGACGTCAAGAGTAGATAATTTCTCTTCATGTACCCATTCAAAATCTTTTTCGGGAAGAGGTTCTATCATAGCCGTTCCATTTAAATTGTTCATATCGAGGTATGTAATCCAGGTTGATTTTTCGTCTGGGTTATAATCTAATAATTCTGGATTGTTGGACTTTGCATACTTCTGCGATATCATAGAGACCCCACCGCGAACCCCTTTCTGGATCATTTGTATCATATCAATATCATCCAATAGCTGTAATTCTACTCCTGTCATCTTAAGCATTGCATCCCATGACAAACCGGTAGCTGTGAAGTAATAAAGAGGATCGAATGAATAGTTTGAAAAACAGATTTCTCTAAAAGCTTGAAATACATCGCATAACAATAACACGTCAGACTTCATATACAAATCATGATACTCTCCCATGTTTTGGATATTAAATACTTTCCAAACCGTTTCAGCACGTTCATAATCTTCCTGTGAAATGTTCTCATCCTTCAATTTATTGTAAAATGCAGATGCCGGGGAAGTTTTTCTTCTTTAAATTTAGATTCGTCTTCCATGTAATCGTAGGGATAAACCCCTTTACGTATCAACAGTTCTAACATTTCTCTTTTCTAAAATGTGAAGCCAGAGTTTTGAATTTTTCTCTTCCCATGTCCGCAGGATTTTCCACCAATTTCTCCAATGATGTATTCATGAAGTCCATGGAGTCAATGAAACGTATATTATCCATGCTGAATGAAATGTTCTTTTCCGTGTTGTTTGGAATACATGACAATTTCAGGTCTTTGTATTTCCCGACCGCAGAAATGATGTGATGTAAATCATAATTAGACATATTATGGAATATCACGGGTAGACAGTATTTAAAGTAGGAAGACTTCGATGTCTTGGCTTTACGGAACTGCAGTTGTATGTTGCATAAGGAATGAGTTGGTCCACGATACATTCCAGTGAGATGATCATGATCTCGAACGCGATCTTCCCCTAGCTCCTGGTGACAAATATGACATAATTCAGATTTCTTAAACTGATTTTCTTCCTCCTCATTTAGCATCATGGGAACGACTCTGTCCAATAAATCTGATATATGCTGTTCTTCTTCAGACAGTCCAAAAACGTTTCTATGACATTTGTACCCCTATATACTTTAGCTGGTTTTGACAGTTCCTTATTTGTACATTTAACTACGTAGCAAAATCCAGAAGGTTCATGTTGTTGTTGAAGGGTCGTTGATGATTTTTCTGGTTTGTTTTCACATCTAGATATAGGACGTAAAATGTTTTCGAAGTCGGCATATATTACGAATGGTACGTGCAGTTGCTTGTTGATGCTGTTGAAACGAATCCATTGATCTTCTTCTTTCGGGAACGTAATTTTCTGTGCACCATGTGGCTTACAGTCGGGAATGTGTGAATGTAATCTTTCCTCTGAGCTGTACCCATGTAAACAATAATTACAATAGTACGTTTTGCCGACGTGATTTGTCCTATCTCCCAGAAGACGACTCATGCTTTTTATCAAACAGTAGTGACGTTTTTCCCCATTGGATTTAAGCAATAGATTGACGTGTTTATTAAATCTAGATTCTGTTATTCGAAGTGGATACACGTCTTTCTTCTCTAAACCAAAAACGTTGATTGAAATATTGTTCTGTCGCTCAAATTTAGATATGTCAGACAGTGAAACAGGCATATCTATGTTGTCATACTTGAGATCAGTTTCGTGTGGTAGGTAATGTGAAACGCGCTGAGGGTTGTCCTTCATAGGATATAATGCACCCAAAACACTGTAAATAAAACATTTCTGGTCGTTATTCTTAATATTCAGTACAGCATGTTTCTAGCTATATGTCCCGGTAGTGGTACGTAACTGCTTCCAGTAAGAGGGGTATATTCTGCCATATTTACCTCAAGTCGGGTGATTTTATCTATGGACCATCCACTCCCATCTCTTTCGAAGTTTTGATAGTCTGTGTATAATTTTCTTAACGTAGATGCAATTTCCCCTTCGATATCGGATCCGTTTGTAACCGTTGATGTAAAACTTCGGAAAGTGGGCTCTGCATACGATGGTTCGTTATTTTCGTTATATTTTACGAATCCGACTTTAACTGTAAGGAACCATTTTATTTCAGTTTTCTGTTTCAATGTATTTAAAGGTATTTCTTTTATATTCCTAGGATTTGGTTCGAGTGCTGAGGTTTCCACTGTCCCTTCAAGCGCCGATTTCAAAGAGCCCCCTCTGCGTTGTACGTAATTTTCTCTACGGGTTACACAAAAATCGCAGACATCTGTTTTTTTTCAATAAAATCGCTCTGGTAATGGACGATGACGCCATTTACATTCCCGTCCGTTTTCTGAACAATCCGAACAAAACTTTTTTCCGGGAAGTAATTTTTTTGCATGTCCGCACCAGTAACATGTTTCATTACATTGTCGTTTACTAGGGGGCTCCCCTGCAGTTATGGTTGCCTTTCGTTTTAAATTGCATGTAAATGATTGGCACCCTGTTTTACACTTTTCTATATGTGCATTGAATTTATCACGACGGTTCCACGACTTGTTACAGTTCTCACATCTGTACTCGATCTTTTCTTGAACTGCTCTTTTGTGCCTAACAAGAGCACGTTTATGTTGATACTTTTGCTGACACTGGTCACAATCAAACATTGATTTCTGCAAAATTAGATCAGAAAATTTAATAGGTGTTTTAATTATGTACATAGTTTAGATAAATATTATGAGAATCATATTAAGTAAATTCATTGACGTATATTTATTTGAATAATTTAGTTAATTTATTCACTCTAGAACTTAAAGGGGGGGTTGTTTTTATTGTTGTTTACATAGATAAAAATAGTATACGTTATCTGTACGTTTCATATTCTATTTATAACAAACAGGTGACATTTTTGTATGGTATTTTGATCTTTCAGATTTTTTTTTACCTGAGATTGAACTGTTAAACTATCAGCTAGTTGTTTCAATCGATCCAATTCATTCATTATACGCTTAAAATCAAAATATGTCTTCACTCTTCAATTGTCGAGAAAAAACTGAAAACACAGGTAAATTTTCAATTTAAATATTACCTTATTGTCTAAATATAGCACACTGGGAAATCCTGACTACGATCGATAGCACCCCATAGCGCCCTATGGAGTTTAAAATCCCCGTTACTTTAACATGGGGTGCGCGGCTGTTTCAGAACTGACAAATTCTATTCATCACGTGGCAAAGAGAAAGATCTGTAATGATCTAGGAAACAGATATCCTATACTGGTCCACAACATCGTGATGTCTGCAGTGATGACTTCAAGTTATGGGCAACATAATCTGCTTTAGCAGTCTATTTGTAAACAACCGAGCTCAGGAACTTGAGTAACGAATGAGTTGAGAGATGTAAACTCCATATGGCAGTGCTTTTGGAATACGATAAAGAAAAGGGAAGTTGAAGAAACAAATACCGGGTAAGGGATTTGAGTCTATATTGAGACTGGCGATTTGATTGATTGATTGATTAATTGAATAATGCTTAACGTCTACTGAGCAGTATTACAGCTCTATCAAGACGAGAACAAGTTTGTTAATAAATAATCACTATGGGGTATTGAAAGGGTCATGGGGCGAGAAATTCTGACTGCCACTGGAAAAGTAGGGTGGAAATCGAAAGGGCGGGGAATTTAGCCTTTTACCCGATCACCTACGGACCTCTCATAAAAAAAGATTGCTACAAGGGTTCTTTAACATGCAGGAAGCGTGGCATTTCGTCCAACACGTGGACCTTAGTTTACATCCCCTCCGAAAGATGGGTTGTGTATTCAATCATCCCGCTCAACCACGGACTGGGTCCTATTTCTATAACCCGGGTCTCCCTCGGGGTCAGACCCGTTTACGAGGGGTCATAGCCCGCAAGCAGGAGATACTAGGTCATATTTCTATACCCCGGGGTTCCCTCGGGGCTGAATGGCGATTTGAGTCTCTCTTGAGACTATATTTTCGCTAATGTAACATGTGTACGTTTGTTAATGTTGTTATTGCTTGGAATTCACGAAGTGATTTGCCAAGTCTATTTAAAATGTACACATTAAACATGAAAGAAATACAGGTGAAAGGGACAACAGTGGGGCAACGATTTTTCATCGCCACTGGAAATGGGAAGATAAGGGCTGGGACAGGAATGCTGCCTTGTATACGACTCCCAGTGAGTGGGTTGTCCTAAAAAGAACAAATTAGGGTTTTTATACTGCATGGGCTTTGCTTTTCTCCACTCAGTTTGGCTAAATCGGTTTGCAGCCAGGCATTCCGCATTATGACCTTACCACCTGCTAAGACAGAACATTCCCCTACCATTTAGTAACACGTCCGGGGGCACTGTAGCCCTAGCCCCTGAAAACCAATTCAGGTGCCGGGATAAGATGAACAGCAGAATTTAGGATGCAATTTTTAATATATTATGTAGTCCGGGAAAATGTCATTTATCCCTAAAAATCGAATCGGAACTACCGTCAGATCAGATCAAACTTATAACTCTGATTAGAATATTGAATGTAACTATAAGGAAATATGTTAAAAGGGTCAAACATTTGATCATTACAATTTTTGACTGCACTTTCCAGGATTTGTTTTAATAATGGGTCAAATTCAATCATCAAAAATACAACTGGCAATGACAAAAACCGATTCACTGTCATCCTAGCCTGCAAGGTAGATGGAGGGAAGCTACCACCAATGTTACTAGTGATTTATATTTTATTTGAGATGTCAATTATTGAGAATTATCCGATATGTAAGGGCGTGGGATATGTGAGCATGGTCACTTCCAGTTCAATATTACCTCGAATGCATTGAATAAAAACTTATTATTCAATTAAACAACGATTGATCTTTTTGAAACTTCTACTGACTACAGACAAATAACCAACGTATTTGTAAAGTAACAAGCGCATCAACATCCACTGTGGATATCAGCAATCTATACAATAAAACCAAATGTGTTGTTCATACATTAAAACGTTTGGTGAAATGAGAAAATACAAATATTATTTCAATAGTTTGTTCCCCTAAAACTAAAAAGAACAATTGTGAGGCTAACAATGGCAACTAAAAAAAAACAGAAAATAAAGAAACAAATATACGAGTAAGTTATCAAACAAACTAAAACAGCTGAAAATGAATTTCCACAAGAATAATTCTGAGTGCCAATAAAAAAAAATTAAGAAATATACTGCTTAAAGCAATGTGAGCAAAGGGTAAAAAAGAAGAGGTCTTTAACAAAACTTAGTCGGATCTTTCAATATTGAAGCGTAACTGTCCTAAAATGAATTCTAAAATCTGTCGTCACAGCGCAATACCCTGATAGATTAATTGCAATGTGTTAAAGAATAGTTAAATGTATTACATATGGGAAAAAAAGGATGTCGATGAAAATGGGAGAGCTATGCATCTTATTATGACCATTATGGTATTTTAGTTGTGAGGAGCAATAGCAACACAAGATTTAGATAGGGCAAGAAAAGTTGTTACAGAATCTATCAACTTTATATTAACTTTTGACCATTTTTATTTTTTAGGGGTTTTTTTATTATAAATTTTGCCGCCCTGCGCGGTCCCGGCTTATGAATAGGCTCGGAGCATCCTCTTAGCTTGGAGTATGAGTCTTCCTAACAGAGGCGACACGTTTGCCGTGTGTCGAGACCCGTGTCGATGATTGACGAGGTCCTGTTGTGTGCAAACTTGTACTCAGACTCCCCCTGCGGCCATTAATATCCGTAAGGCTGAGAATACAGGGTCTATACCCTGCTTTGGCTCCGATATCATCTTAACGGGAGCCCGGATGGTCCCGGTCCGATCATTCGGCTGGTGCCCGTAAATCATACATTAATACATTAAATGCTGTAATTGTACTAATTTTCGTGGTGTACTTATTTTCACGAATTTGACGGTCAGTATCTTTGCGCGAAAATAAGTACCCGCGAATATGATAGTTTTACAATAAAGTAATAAGGAAAGCACTCCCTTCCGCGAAATTACATACTCGCGAACTTAGCTAAAAAGATTTTTCGCGAAAATAAGTACTCGCGAATATAAGTACAATTACAGTAATTAGATACAATTCATCACCAAGGTTAACGTCTTTCCTTGGGTGCGTTCAAAACTTCTCCGGTGGAGAGTCTCTATGTTGAAGCCAATGAACCGTCCCTGGAAGACAGACGTGGCAAACTTGGTTTACAATACTCTACTAAGCTAAAAGCGTATCCTTCAAATCCTTGTCACAACTGTGTTTTCAGACCCCTTCACAGAGCTGAAAATGAAAAACGACCAAATGTTATTAAACCTTTTGGACTTCGTGTGGAACCATACCTAGAATCTGCTAATATACATTTGGACGAAATAGCACCAATCCAAACTCCAAAAAGCTTCCATGGCTTAACCCAAAACCAGCATTTGATTTCGAACTACGAAAATATAAAAAGTCTGACACTAATTCTCTGGTTTTCCAGCAAGAGGTTGCAAAAATGAAATATGATTACCCCGAATACTTACCTATATACATAGATGGATCTAAGGATGGAGACAGGATGGCCTTTGCAGCTGTCTTCGGAGACCGAGCAGCAACTCTCCGACTTCCATCCTCAAGTTCTATATTTACTGCTGAAGCCATCGCTATTTATCTAGCACTCAAGTTTGTAGCTTCATCGCGAAAAATAAGTTCTTGATTTGTTCTTATTCTCTCTCATGTCTATTGGCAATCGAAAGTGGAAAGACAAAACACCCAGTTATTCTGAAGGTCGTTAAGTTCTACAAGTCACTTGTCGCTATAGGCAAAGAAGTCATTTATATGTGGATCCCTAGTCATGTAGGAATCTATGGAAACACAGTTGTTGACCAGGAGGCAAAGTATTAGATAATGAGGTGGCGGATTGTCCAGTGACGTACACTTACATGAAGCCGTTAATAAGTAAATTCATCCAAAAGATTTGGCAAGACAGATGGGACTTACTGATAACTAATAAATTGCACGGAATAAAATCAGAAGTTCGTAAACTTGTTAGTTTGTCTGGAAAAAATCGGAAGGAACAGGTTAGTTTTGACAAGGTGTCGAATCGGACATAGCCATATTTGATATTACTGATTATTCGGATTTCGTTTGGTTGCCATATTTGATATTACTGATTATTCGGATTTCGTTTGGTTTTATGCATTTTAAACATTTTTTTGAAATTATGGATTTCCTTTGTTTGGTTTCTAGTGCTGCTGATGAGGAATAAATTTCCGAAATGGCCATACAGCTCATTAAAATTATTGCAGTTGGAGTTAACATATGTGTTATGGTCTCATGTTCATTTACTCCATATCCTTTCGTTAAATATATACACGAACAATTCATGGTTATATTTTAAATGGTGAAGTCCGACCTGAGTGTATTCCGTGTAATTGTGCTAACACAATACATCATGTTTTACTTGACTGTATTGATGTTGCTGACATACGTTGCACATTTTATACAGCTGATTCTCTGAAAGATTTATTTACAAACGTTGCTGGCGACAAAATTATTCAATTTTTAAAAGCTGTTAATATGTATAGTAAAATATAAGTTTATATTATCCAATTTTTAAATTTCATCAAATCTGATCTATTTATCGTACGATTTTATCTTTATACCCCCGCTTTGTAAAAGCGGAGGGTATATAGTGATGGTGGTGTCTGTCTGTCTGTTTTAGAAATTGTTTTATCTGTACATAACCGTTACGTTTTAAACGACTGTTTTTAGTTATATATTCAATTCATTATCAACAGTTCACGCCACGACATAGCTGAAATATTGCTGAAGTTGGCGATACACAACAATCAATCAATTTATCGTCCGGTCATGCCAAGCTCTTGAAGATATCCAAAAAAAATGAGATTTACAAACTAGTGTCTTTTGAATGTCTTATTCTCGTTTACCTATATAATCAATGGAGGTTATCTTTGAGAAGGTGGTGGCTTATGGGTCAATCAAGCGGTACGCTTTCCTTCAGTGCCTGAGGGTTACGCTCCGCTTGAGTATACCATCCTTGGATCATTTTGTGCTTTCCGGTGGAGAGCCCTGGAATAAAAGCATCGCCCCTGTTGGCAGTCCGTGGTTGGTGGATGACAAGGATGGGGAAACATATTACTTTCTTACATGGCACAGCAAACTTCAAATCAACCAGCTCCAAACAAAAAAACAAAAAAAACAAAAAAACAAAAAAAAAAAAAAGAAAGAAAATCTGATGATTCCGTTCCCGAAGAGGAAGACAGCAATTGGACTAATTTCGTAGTGTTGACTGGGTCACCCAAAAAATCTATTTCTAAAACTAATCCTTCTTAAAAAGAAAAGACATTACAAAGCATTGCTGGCACCGTTAAAATGTCTCTAGAATGCGTTCAGGTGACTTGCTGATTGAAATTGTAAATAAACATCAAAGTGACAACTTATTAAAAATTTCTAAAATTCAAGACTTTAAAGTTTCGGCTTCCCCACACAATTCATTAAAAAGTAGTAAAGGTATCCTATGGGATAGAAGTCAATATCTTGCCGAACTCACTGATGAGGAAATTTGTGACTGGCTATCATCACAATGAGTCACAAACGTTCAAAAAATCATTTCCAAAAAAAACATGGAACACCGGTAAAACTCAACACATTTTTGATTACATTTAATGCATCTGTCCCACCAACATCTTTGAAAATAAGACCTTTGGTATAAAGGTAGACAAGTTCCTTCAAAACCCAGTGAGATGCTTCACTTGCCAAGAGTCTAGTCATGGTACCAAACAATGTAGGGGCAAGTTGAAGTGTTTCAGGCGGAAGAGGGACCCAGGGCACTCACTGCACAAATGCACTGAAATGTGCAAACTGCAGCGGTGACCATATGTCCTCCAGAAACTGTCCTTTATAATAAAAGAAAAGGAAATTCTTAAAATAAAAACAGAACAAACCATCTCTTACAGTGACGCTCGTCGACAAATTTATACATCTAACACTGTAATGACTGCAACCTCTTCATTGCAAATAAGGTCAGACAATCAGACAACGGCTTTCTTTGTCGCATGTGGAGACCCAGACAACCTGGCCATGTGATAGCCGCAGCCTTACAAAATTGCCTGCCAAAACTGTTTCAGTAGATCAAATACTTACTGCAACAAAATATAAACAAACAAATAGGAAACATACAACATCTACACAGTCAACACAATCTTCACCGTCCACAAATAAACAATCATCATCTAACAATAGTTCTAAGCCAACCAAGCCAAAACCCGTTTCTGATACACCTCGTTCTAATGTAGGAAAACGCTCATCGTCTGCAGACAAAACAAAGTCTAAAACTGACAATAGTCAAAGACAGAGCAGGTGTGATAAGTCAAATGCATCTATTAGCACATCTAATAGATATGAAAGCCTGTCTTCAGACGAGGACGCAGGTAAATCTAGAACTCCCCGTTCACGCCCCAAACCGCATTGGAACACTGACATCTTGTTTTTTTTTTTTCGAAGATCAGATGGATACCAAAACAGAAAATACATGTAACATCGAAAATTAACGACCACACAGTAGTTCTTCGTCTGTAAGTGGTCCAGCGTCTCGTCATCCATCGGTTTCACCAATACGACTATAATGAACAATATATTTCAATGGAATCGCGAGGTTTTAAGATAAATTTTATTGAAATTACTTTTATTAATTCAAGCCTTTTATCCTGCGGCATTTTGTCTTCAGAAAACGCACCTGAAGAAAATTGATACGTCGAATGTAAAGAACTACTCTCTCTTCAGCACTTATGTAGGTGAGAATGAACGAGCTGCTGGCGGCTCAACCATTCTTGTCAACAACAATATTGTCCACAGTACTGTGGATCTAAATACCGATCTTCAGGCTGTTGCAATGAGAATTTCTTTAGATAAAACGATCACTTTATGTTCTGTATATTTATCACCAAATTTCAACCCCAGTCTGAGTCAACTTAAAAACCTGATCGACCAACTATCCGCCCCATTTATTACAATGGGTGATTTCAATGCTAACAATCCACGGTGGGGTAGTTCTGCGCTGAATGACAAAGGTAAAAGGATTGAAGACATAATGTCGCAAGAAATTTTATATGAAAAAGAAAGGAAATGGGGTAAATGTCAAGGAGACAACATCCCATATCCAGGTTAAAACGACCAAAAAGAAAACATCTAACATCTAACATTATGTATTTTAATGACGGTTCAAACACTTATTTACATCCTGGAAATGGGGCTTACTCAGCTATAGACCTAACTATAACTGATCCATCTCTACTTTAGGTCCATCTCTACTTTTGGACTTCTCTTGGAAAGTACACGATGACTTGTGTAGTAGTGATCACTTTCCTATCATTTTTCAACATCTTTATTCTACTACTGGACAAAAGCCACAGCGCTTTAAATATGATAAAGCTGATTGGTCGCTCTATGAAGATTTATGTGGAGAAGAATTAAAATCTGAATTGTTTGAAGATGTTCTTGATCCCTTAAGTCTTTTCAGTGAAAAAATACTTTCCATTGCAGATAAATCTATACCGAAAACTTCGGCAAACCCAAAACGTCCTGGGAAACCCTGGTATGACGATGACTGTGATGATGCTCTGCAAAATCGTAAAAAAGCAGAGCAACTTTTCAATAAACATCCAGAGACGGACAATCTTGGTAATTTTCGCGTTTTTCATGCAAAAGCTCAAAGAACCTTTAAACAAAGAAGACGCACTTCTTGGCACAACTTCGTCTCTAAATTAAATTGCCACACCCCTATGAACAAAGTATGGAATATGGTACAAAAATCAAAGGTAAAAATAGGAAAGCTAATGTCCATCACATCATAAACGGACAAGACATTTTAACGTCTGAATAAGATATTGCAAATAAAATTGGAGAAACTTTTGAGAAACATTCTTCTCCTAAAAATCTAGGACCCACAGTCCAGAGAATTAAAGAACAAAAGGAACGAAACAAACTTAATTTTAAATCTAAAAATACAGAGGAATACAACAGATTGTCTTCGATGGATGAATTGAAACAATCCTTGGATAAGGCACATGACACGGCATGTGGCCCTGACGATATCCATTATCAAATCATCAAGCATCTTCCTTTACCAACTCTGGAAATTCTTTTAAACCTTTTCAATAATATTTGGGAAACAGGGAAACTACCACCTATGTGGAAACAAGCAACTATAGGACCTATTGCAAAACCGGTTAAAGATCATTCCGAACCATCTAATTACAGACCACTAGCATTAACTAGTTGTGTCTGTAAGACAATGGAACGGATGATAAACAACCGTCTTGTTTGGTATCTCGAATCGAACGGTCTTCTGTCGAACATCCAAAATGGATTTCGACAAGGTCGTACAACAATAGACTATCTAGTTCGATTCGAAACATTTATCAGAAATGCATTTTAAAAGAAAGAACATGCAGTGTCTATCTTTTTCGATATTGAAAAAGCATATGACACAACATGGAAATGTGGCATTTTAAGAGATCTTTTTGATATGGGGTTGAGAGGAAGTTTACCAAATTTTATTGGGAATTTTCTCAAGGATCGTGAGTTCAATGTTACAGTCAAATCTACATTTTCTGACTCGTTTGAACAAGAGATGGGTGTTCCGCAAGGAAGCATCCTCTCTGTCACATTATTTAGTATTAAAATAAATAGTTTGACAGAGGTTTTAAAAGATAACATTGATGGATCTCTTTATGTAGATGATTTTTTTATTTGCTATCGTGGCAAAAACATGAATAACATAGAACGCCAACTGCAATTATGTCTAAACAGAATCGAAAAATGGGCAGTAGAAAATGGTTTTAGATTTTCAACCTCGAAGACAGTTGGGATGCATTTCTATTGTTAGCGGAAAATGCACCCAGACCCAGAACTTAAACTATACAATAATCCCATAACTATTGTAAAAGAGACCAAGTTCCTTGGTTTAATTTTTGATAGTAAACTTTCATTTCTTCCCAGTAGTATATAGGAGGTTTTCACCGCGTATTTGAGGTGGTGGAGCGTGGTGGAGCCGGAAGTGACGTCACCGGGAGTGACGTAGACCGGAAGTGACGTAACCGAAAGTCACGTGACCGGAAGCGGAAGTCACGTGACCAGAACACGAAGTGTTTTTACTGCGCATGCGCAACCGGAAGTGGGTGTGTATCTACTGTAAGTAGCCATGTTGACCGGAAATGACGTGCGGGGTCACGGTTGACCCTAGTCCATAACGCATGCGCGACCGGAAGTGGGCGTAGCCCATGTGTCAACCGGAAGTGGTCTTATTTGAAGCCCTAGTCGGGCATGTTGATAAGAAATGACGTATTGGAACAACACGTGACCCCGCAGGGGTGTTGTGTGACCTTACTTCAGCGCGCATGCGCAACTGGAAGTGGGCGTAGCCCCATGTGTTAACCGGAAGTCGGGTATTTTCACTAGTCGGAACGACTCGGGCATGGTCTTTCGGATGTTTTATATGTTTTTACCCCTTTTTGTATGTTGTAACAATGTTTTTGTATTTTCTTCCTTTTTCACCCAATGTTTAGATTAATGTCCTCTTATGCCATCTTTTTTTTATTGTTGGTATACCCTTTCAACCCCTTTTCAGTATTGTTCTGCAATCCAATGTTTAACCTAATATCCGGGCGTTGTCATTCAGCAATTGTCGTTGTATTTCTGTAGGTGTCTTCTATCACGTCCGCATTCGTCAAAGGCACATAACTCTTGAGAATACACATTGTTTTTTGGGTGTCTTCTATCAGGTCCGCGTTCGTCAAAGGGACATAACTCTTGGGAATACCCATTGTTTTTTGGGTATCTTCTATCAGGTCCGCGTTCGTCAAAGGGACATAACTCTTGGGAATACCCATGGTATTTTGGGTGTCTTCTATCAGGTCCGCGTTCGTCGCGGCCATTCAAATGGTTGTTAAGTACAATGTAGCTAGGTGTCTTATGTCGCGTACGCGTTCGTTAAGGAGGAGATATCTCTGGCTTTTGAGGGAACATATATGGACACGTCTGAACCTGTCGAAACAAGTAACGAAACAAAAAAGTGGATTGAAGGTGTACAGAATGTGGAACAATCAGAAAGCAGAAAAATTAACCAATCACAACACAGAGTTTTGTCCAATCACTACTCTTGTTCCATAAGTTACTGACCAATCGCAGCCGTCGAGACAAATGACTTGAACTATATAAACCCGTGTCCGGCCCATTCGCCGTTCTTATTTAGAATGGCTCACCCACTTGCCAAGAATCGTGTCCTGTTGGTGAAGGAGACTCCAGTCGACGATGTCCTGACCAGAATAGAACAGATGGTGACAACAGAAGAAAAAGAATTTCTGGCCTGTTTGAATCCGCGTGAAAAACGCACAGAAGCTTTGCTGGACTTGCTCCAAAAAAAGAGGACCTGCAGCTATCGATGCCTTTTGCCATGCTCTGATGTTGGTCGGTAGAGAAGACCTTGTTGCCGTTGTAAGGAACGAAGACACCGAGGATATGGAGATATGTTGTCCAGAGCTGTCCACATTTCATTTGGGAGATGAAATCTACCTGGAAGTCAGCAGCCATGGTGTTACATTGAAGAATGGTATACAGACCATCTACTTCCCGGTGGTGCGCTAGATAATGCTGAGATACGTCCTCGACGATCTGGATGACGCCGTCCATTTCTTACAGCATAACAGATATGCGTCGTTCGAGAGACATCTAGGTGGTAACGTGTACGTAAGAGCAGAAAGTCCGTCTGTGTACGTGGAATTCTGGTACAAAGACATGGGAAGCATACAACTAGATTTTGAGCAGTTCGAGAAATTGAAAGACGTAGATAAAATCTTACCCACCTTCCTACCAGAGCTGAATATTCGTGTTCCTTGTGAATTTACCCATCCCAACATAGAAGAGGCACTGTACTGCAGCGAATGTACTCCCAATGGACCAGACTTAGATTAAAGAAAATCAAGACTAATATACAAACGGCCCTTTTCAGGGCCACCTACTTATTTCAAAGAGAGTTTCATGTCTTCTTGAATCAATTCACACATATGACAAACCATATATTTGTTTTGTTTTTTTTTT
>MJUU01058072.1:14777-31892 GCA_002080025.1 Modiolus philippinarum
AGGAATGATACTTGATCGTTCATTTTTACTACTTTTAAGCTGTTTTTTTTAATTTGGATTGATGTGTCGTTTAATGCCTCTTTACGAAATAGGAATAGCCCAAAACCTCAATTTTATCCTTGCTTTTTTGTTAACATCTCGTCACACATGCTCTAAAGTTGAAAATACCTCTTTGATGTCTCCATATTTTGATGAGACCATCTGGAATTCAGTGTAAATACGCACTACCATCGTTGAAATACCATTTTCTGAGAATTTTAAATTTTCCTGTTTATAATCTAAACCGTTTCCAGATTTTGTTCAATCAATAGCGATATTTGATCTACACAGTTAACTTTTCAGGTAAAAACTGACCAATTATCGCAAGTCTACACCGTGAATATAAACAAAAACAAGGTCCCTCGAAACTCATCAAAATGATTATTCTGGACCATATTTTTGGTGTTTCCAATGAAAGACCGATACCAAATTACCATACATTCATGCAATTGTCCCGACAAAATTTTCAGTGAAGAAATATGTGGAAAATAAAGTCGATCTTACGCTTCAAATCCGCGTTGGAATGCAAGGCCTCTTTCTGACAGGTTTTCTTCAAAGTAAATGATATCTGATGGACACAAGGTTACAACAATTATCAACTTTGATGATATACCTGTAAGTATTAACAAACGGATAGGAAATTCAGTTAACCGTTTTTCTTTACGAGATAAAAATAAATGACCCTACCCGTTACAAATGACTTTGTCCTCCATCTTGGTTCCGCTACACCGGTGAACTCGAATTCTGCACCGATCGGGTTCACAACAGTGATTTTTTCGGTTTGTGGTCTTCAAAATATTTTAATTATCCCCGCACTTTCGAAGAAAGTTCGGGGATAATGTTTTACCCTCCGTCTGTCCGTCCGTCCGTCACACTTTTCTTGTGACTCAAACTCCTCCTACATTTTTGGATTTAGGGATTTAATTTTGTTGTAGAATTTTTGCATATAGTCTGCAGATGCGCAATAAGCTTTCGGATTTTCGATATTGGTCTTGGTGCAAACAAGAGGCCCCATGATGTCAATTTTTACACATGTGGCATGTGACACAAACTCCTCCTACATTTATTGATTTAGGGATTTTAATTTTGTTATAGAATTGTTGCATATAGTCTGTAGATGCGCAATAAGCTTTCGGATTTTTGATATTGGTCTTGGTGCAAACAAGAGGCCACATGATGTCAATTTTAACAAAGACCAAAAGATGTGGATTAGACACATGTGGCATGTGACGCAAACTCCTCCTACATTTTTGGATTTAGGGATCAAATCTTTATGCAGAAATTTTGCATATAGTCTATAGATTTGCAATAAGCTTTTGGAATTTTGGTTCCGGTTCCAACTTTGGTAAATTTCCTGAAAATGTCAAAGGAACATATTTTTCTTAAATTTTGGCATATTATCTTATATTCTAACAAGTGTTTGGTAAAAAACAAAATTCTGAAAACTTAGGATTCTGAAAGGCGGTTCCAATTTTGGTAAATTTCCTTAAAGTCTCAAAGACCACTTATTTTTGGAATTCTACCTAGCAACCATACTTTAAATGTTTGTATAGTTTAGGACGAACATTTTCATAAATTGGATTTCAAAAACATTTGATTCCGATTTTGGTAAATTTCCTGAAAGTCTCAAAGACCACTTTTTTTTTTGGAATTCTACCTATCAACCATACTTAAAATGTTTGTGTAGTTTAGGATGAACATTTTCATAAATTGGATTTCAAAAATATTTGATTCCTATTTTGGTAAATTTCCTGAAAGTCTCAAAGACCACTTATTTTTTGGAATTCTACCTAGCAACCATACTAAAAATGTTTGTGTAGTTTAGGACTAAGATTTTCATCATTTGGATTTCAAAAATATTTGATTCCAATTTTGGTAAATTTCCTGAAAGTCTCAAAGACCACTTATTTTTTGGAATTCTACCTAGCAACCATACATAAAATGTTTGTGTAGCTTAAGACGAACATTTTCATCATTGGATTTAAAAAATATATGATTCCAATTTTGGTAAATTTCCTGAAAGTCTCAAAGACCACTTATTTTTTTGAATTCTACCTAGCAACCATACTTAAAATTTTTGTGTAGTTTAGGATGAACATTTTCATCAATTGGATTTCAAAAATATTTGATTCCAATTTTGGTAAATTTCCTGAAAGTCTCAAAGACCACTTATTTTTTGGAATTCTACCTAGCAACCATACTGAAATTGTTTATTTAGTTTTGGAAAAACATTTTCATCAACTGGATTTCAAAAATATTGATTCCAATCTTGGTAAATTTCCTGAAAGTCTCAAAGACCACTTATTTTTTTGGAATTCTACTTAGCAACCATATATCCTAGAATTCTTTTAGTAACAATAATGACTATCAATAGGTAGATTAAAAAATATGCCAAGGGTGTATAATAACTGTTTTCTGTGTCAAACAGGGAGTGCGGGGATAGCTGTCGTTTCCGACAACATCTAGTTCTATTTGTACCAAACAGATATAATTTATCAAAATGGCAACCTGCAGAAACAGTAATTTTGGTATGATATAGGGAAAATCCGTATCACATGCGATATCATCCCGAGTTACCAATGTCAGCCCGAGTGCCTTTGGTCCGAGGGATGATATTGGTAGAGGGATGATACGGCATGTGATACGAATTTTGCCATGTATTATACAGTTTATCATATATTTAAACAGAGGACTACTTAATTCCAAAAATACTGTCAAAAATTGGCAAGAGAAAATGCATGTATGAAGAAAATTTCAAAATGGACGGAAATGACTGGAGGTGGTTGGAATAAAATCTACCATGTAAAGGAAAAAGGTTTGCTAGGTATTTTAATTTATCCCCAAACAATTTTTTGTTACTCTCCGCAAAATTTTTACCCCCACAAAATTTTTTTACCCCGCAAATTTTTTTAACCCCCCCAAAATTTTTTTTACCCCCTCAATTTAAAAAAAAAGTCAAATTGATTTTTTTTTGAAAAAGGGTATGATACAGGGCTAGCCATGCGATAAAGGGTGAATGATAAAGGGTAAGCCATGCGATAAAGGGTATGCGATAAAGGGTATGACGTCATAGCGTGAATACGGAATGAACTACTTGCACTGTATCACATATTGACGTTTTTTGTCAATCGATAATTAAATTTTCTACACGACTAGTATTTTCTTCATCAAGAAGATCCTTGGAGCTTATTCCGCCTTTTAGCTGAGTTTTGGGAATTATCGATTGACAAAAAAAACGTCAACTCATCCTGCCCATCTTTTGGATGACACACAAAGACTTCTCAGTTATTGTTTTGGTTTGTGTATTCTCACTAGTTATTTATTTCATTTCATAGAGTAGAGTAGAGTAGACATTTTATATGGAACTTTGGATTTTTTCCCTCCCGTCTGCTCCAGCGAGATCCATCAATCACGGGGCTAAATGGGTAGGGAGAGGAAATTAACCAGCCAATCTCCAGTCTTGTACACCCTTCCGAGGAAGTAATATTTCGGCAGCGGTTTCCAATTTTTAGATCCGAGTTGCACTGACGAGATGTAAATTCATCGAAATGCGGCCGTATATGCAACAGTGAAATTCAAATGAAGTGTTGCGTGTCAGTCAAATTGTAGTGGTCAAATTCTTCAGTGGAAAGATATTCTCGATAATATCCCATCCTAAGACTTTAACTCAGTTGGTCTTTGACTTCAGACGCATATATATATATGATGTTGCCGTTGACAATATGTGCTGTAACTAGGCGAAAAATGTGTGGACGCTTTTAAGTTAAACATCAATAAATATTTCATTTTAAGGTACGATTGATAATGATGTGTAAAAGTTACAGGTGTGTGGTTATCTAAATATAGAGTTTTCTCAACTATGTTTTTCTTTTGGTGGTTCCCTTCGCCCCTTAAATCAACCATTGACTGTTCTGATTTACCTAGACGTAAAGAAAAAAAAATAGAAATATTTACTGTAACAATTTTTTATACACAGTTAATATCTCATATTTTAATGTAATTTAATTCATTACAGGAAGAAAGCTTTGCTGTTGGAGATGGGGAAAAGTTTAAAAGTTTGCAAAATTTGATAGAGCATTATCGGAAAAATCCATTGGTAGGCAATGCAGGAACTGTTTATTTTCTCAAAAATGTAAGTGTTTGTGAATTTTAGAAATTCTTGTGTATAATGTAATAAAGAATGTTAATCTGGATATTGAAATAAAAAACTGTATTTTTATTAATGGAATAATGCTTTATTTATGCATACTTTTAACCAAGTTATAAAGTGTTTTTTTGCTTTGAAAAAACGGCAGACGAGTACCGAAGGTACAAGAGAAGTGATGATCACAAGAAAAAGTCCAGATGGCAAAAACGGCAACAGAGAAAAACAAAGACAAACCAAGGACGTGAGACATCAACAAGGCACGGAAATAAACGACATTTAGAACTAAGGTACTCATAGTGTGAACTCCAATGAAAACCAGGACTGACATCAGGTGCTCCGGAAAGGTAAGCATGTCCTGCTCCACTAGCGGCATCCGTCACAATATCAGTGAGTCAATCCAGGTTTGAGTTAAAACCTGTTCTGTCAAATCCTTGAAGACGTGAAATCTATCTGAAAATGTCCATTTTCATTTTGGACACAGACACCTCATATCTGTCAATGATGTCATGATGAAGGCCATAGGATTTCTGAAGGGATGTAACTAACAAAGGCTGCACAAATCCCTTACTTAGCAGCTTTTGGGACAGTGTTTTTGCTCACTTAAAAAAATCACTATAAACTACATGCTCGATGAATCAGGTGTGAAATATACACTGCATAGGCTAGAGAGGTAGGTATATTGCTGCTCAGAAAGGGAAAGTTCACAGTTGGGAAGTTAAAATCATCACGTTTGTCATATTGCTTAGATTTTCAACTTCCATCTTCGTCAATGTATATTAAAAGATCTAAGTACGAAGCTGAAGGAGGTGTTTTAGTAGTTTCTTTAATTTAAAGCTCATTGTGATAGATCTGTTGCAAATATTCCTTCAAAATATAAAAATTACTTTCGTTTGTTTAGGGCATTCAATAGTATTTTCATTATAAGTTAATAACGAACTATAAATTCAATTTCTTTTTCGAATCTAAAATCATATAGAAGGATATTTTTATTTATTGATTTTGAAAATTTATCAAAAGGAATACCGTTCCTTGGCAATTCCAACAATGGTTTTTCTCACCATCTCATTTCAGATTTATGAAGTCAACATTTACATCAGAAAATGTTAAAAAGAAGCAGTTTTATTTATTACATATTACATATAAACACTATAGAAAAATACTAATAAAGCATGTAAGAGAGTGTGAACATGTCTTTTGAGTGCAGTGAATTTAATACAGTAAAACTTCGTAAAAACGCAATATTTCTTAGGCAAAGAAATATAAAAACAAATTAAAAACATCAACGTTAATTAAAATTGAAACTCAAAATTGAAAATATTATAGTTATCCTTATATAAACTATTCCGCTAAGGCAATATGTACGTAAATAGCAATGTTTCCGGATTTCGGTAAAATTTTGGATCATTAAATGTAGGTATAAATCAAAGTGAACGAAAATCGGAAACAACGGCAGTAGAATACCGAAGGAACAAAGGAGTGAAATTTACAAAAATCGAAGTCAAAAGGCATGGCCAAAACGAGAACACGTTAGACACAAAACAATGACGCCAGACAGACACAAAGCACAGAAACAGAAATCACAACATTCAAAACAAAGCAATCACAGGGTGAACTCCAGTAAAACTGAGAGTAACATCAGATGCCCCGGAAGGGTAAGCATGTCCTGCTCTGTTAACAGCACCCGTCACACTGTGAATGGGTCAGTCCGGGAAATGTCAAAGTCGGTAGTCAAATCCGGGAAGACGTGAATCTAGCTGAAAATGTCCACTTTCATTTGGGATACTGACACGTCATATCTTTCGATGATGTTATGGTGACGCCCATAGAATTTCTTGAGGGATGAAATTAACATAGGTTGAACAAATCCATGACTAAGCAGCTTTTGGGACAGCGTTTTTGCTCTGTTAAAAAAATCACTCTACAAACTATACGCTCGACAGTAACGAATCAACTGTGAAATGTACACTCCATAGGCTGGAGAGGTAGGTATATTGCTGCTAAGAAAGGGAAAGTTCACAATTGGGAAATTAAAGTCATCACCCTTATCATATAGCTTAGACTTCAAACGTCCATCTTCGTCAATATACAATAAGAGATCTAGGTACGAAGCTGAAGTAGGTGTTTCAGTTGTTTCTTTAATTTCAAGCTCATTTGGATAGATCTGATGCAAATACTCTTCAAATTTAGGATTATTAAGAGAAAGTACATCGTCTATGTAGCGAAAGCTGAAATTAAAGGACTGGGCTAAATATTATTGTTTTTGTTTGAATAAGCCCTTGAAAAAACTTGGCCTCGTACGAGTGAAGGAAAAGGTCAGCTAAGAGCGATGCACAGTTAGTTCCCATAGGAATTCCTATTGTCTGTTGGAAAACACGACCTCCGATTTCGACAAATATATTGTCGATCAAAAATTCTTACATTTTGATTACGTATGTCTCGGTGTACTTCTTGATTGAATCAGTGTGGTTCTTAAAAAAATATTAGATTGATCAATTTTAATGTCTGAAATCAAGCAGTTATGTTGTATTAATATAGAATTTATTGAAAACGTACAAGAATATACAGTGGAAACTCCGAAAACCGGCCTCTTTCGGGACCAAAGAAATTGGCCGGTTTTAAGAGGTACCGGTTTACGAAGGTTCCTGCATTCTTGGGAATTTCAATCAATATGGTGGGTAATTTGTTCAAATACAGTTATTTATCAATGAAAATGTCAAGATATACGTAACATGTTGAATAAAATGGGTCCGCGAAAATAGTCCTGCGGTTTTCAGAAATGAATATTTTAGATGAAAATATACGTTTGGGACCGATCTATTTGGCCGGAATTCGGAGGAAATTTTAACTTATTTATATTGATGAATATTTCAGACCAAAACATATCGTTCGGTTTATAGAGGGACCCGGTGTTTAGAGGGGCCGGTTTTTCGAGAGTTCCACTGTAATACAATCATCTTCTATAAGCCTCTCCCTTTGCCTTGAGGCGTCGTGGGCCCTGGGATTACTGTAATGTTCCTTATGGCATTCCATACACTTGTAACAGAAATTCATCAGGCATGACAGACAGAAGGGTACTATGGCTAAACATATAACACTAAAAGAGACGACAATCTAAGCTCTCAGATTTGCTGGACCCTGTTAAGTACCCCTGTAAACATAACAGTCTCAATAAGGGAAATTTTGGTGAGGGTTGGGCTGTGATAGATGCCCGTAACCTCATAACCTACGGCAAAATTCCAGAGTTCTTGGACTTTTTGTTTATAGTAGAAGTCTTAAAATGTCTCGTAAGAATAAAAAAAATTTCTGACACCAAGTTGAATGCAAAAAAAAAAAAAATGCTGAAATCGGCATTTTTGCCCCCTAAGGCACTTTCAAAACCCGATCATCCTCTTACAAACCAAAGACTTTTCATGCCATTTATGCATGATATCAATTTCAATTTTTCAGTAAGGGTACCCGCATATTACCCACCTCCCATACCCTCCATCAAACCCTTCCCAACAAGCATTCCAGACTCCTTCTTTCACATACTTGTATAAAGATGCTGGCAGAGTTGCATTGAAATGCATGTAATTTACACACATTTGCAGAGTTTTGAAAACGGGTAGTTCTGCGTAATTTACACACATTTGCAAAGTTTTGAAAACGGGTAGTTCTGCGTAATTTACATACATTTGCAAAGTTTTGAAAACGGGTAGTTCTGCAAAACTAATTCCACCTGGAAAGTGTTACATTGCGCTATTATCACAACGTATCCTAAAATTTTTCTACAAAAAATTAAATGAAATTTCCGTTTTAATAGTACATTTTTATACAGATTCACTGAATTCATTTCACTGGTATAAATAGTTAAAAAGGATAGGGTCTAATAAGTTGTTTTTCCAGATAAAACCGGCTGTCAAGGTATCATACCACTTTTGATTTTTCTCTTTTTGTCTTTGTGAAGTTGGTCATTTTCTGAGAACCATAGCACATTTACTGTCGTTTCAAATAACGCGAAGTTCTTACCTAATTAATTAGATATATCATGAGCCTCCACAAAAAATTTGAGTACAACTTTCAATTAATATAAGAAAATGCCCTCCTTCGGAAGTATACTACTATCAAAAAAAAACTTTCACTTTCAATGCCAACCCATGAAATGGTCATGTCATTTTTTTTTACCAAAACAAATTTATTATAACTGATAGGAATAAAATAAAGATTTTTTGGGGTATCAAAGATGTTCAGCTTTCACACAGTATGCAGGTTAATTACATTGGATACAGAACTATTTCAATCATGATTATTTTTTACATGCTGCATATTCATTGTATTAAAATTAGGAAAAGACACGCGCCGGCAACGTTGAATTCGTCAAACAGCATTCACTGCTAAAACGCGGATACTTTGTCTTACCCGTTTTTGTATAATTTTTCAAATTCACATTGAGACAAGTTCCTTTTGACGTTTGCAATGTCGTAACAAAATGTAATCGAGAATTTGAAAAGAAAACGCTGGCTTATAATTAGATGCATCTTAAGATTTGCGCATATTTAGCTTCCATTGGAACCTCGAGTTTAAAACGTAGATAAGGTTTGTTGCAGCATTTCTTTTTGCATGCAAAGCTTTGTTGCCCTACCATGTTTCTTCTTTTTGTGATGACTATGTACGTAAACGCGTTGAAATTTTCAGCTATTTTGACGAAATATTTATGATGGGATGTTAAAGGTCCCACACTTCATAAGTGAGGGACTTATAGAAAGTCTATTTAACCTTGTATTTGATCTGAAAATCATTTGTAGGTCTGAATAGTTTTTTTAAGTACATCGATCAAATTAAAAAAATTCCGATACCCGCTGAGCAAAAATGCACAGATTTCTCGATATGTATAACAATGTTATAAACCATATAAACAATCATCTTAAATTCTTTTTTTCTAAACTTGTTGCCCTTGAATTATGCAAACTGCATTTTGGGATGGGGTGTTACCTTCAGATGATAACTTGAGTTTGCCATATGTGAAGTTGATTGATTCTGTTAACATGTTACTTAACATAAAAAACAATTATATTTTTAAGTGATTGATTTATCTGATCAAGAGTTATTACTTGATTTTTTAAGAATTTTACGGGGTTTGCCTTGGAATAGGATTTTAATATATTGTAAACGTATGACTTTCAAAATAATACAGGACAAGATCGATTTCACTATTTTAGTAGCTTTTAGGATGAAGAAAGGTGAAATTAAGAAAATATACGTTTTAGAATTGATACTACAAATGAAGAGAGCATTGGTAAAGGAACAAAACAGTATGACTATTTGGCCGTGAATTGTGTTCCTATGTAGGACCATTTTCAAAATCTGCTCAAATGGTGTCAAAAATCGTGCCAGATGATCTCTAGTACATGTACTTCCTAGGAATAGAATTAATATATGCCACACTTGTATTCTTTCTGACATATTAGCATTCGAACATGGCTGTGAATAGTATTTTGTGTCAATTATTAACATCGTTGGGAAGATGATGATACCAATCGAATAACATCAAGAACCAAAACCAATTTTTTGTTGGTACTTGAGGTGCCTTACAACGAATTTTTACAAAAAAGTACAAAAATTGTCAAAATCTGTCAAATTTGCATTTAAGTGGCAAGTTCAGATGGTACATATTTTATCTTCATGTATGAAAATGCATCTGATTTTGTTCTGAAAGTGAACCTCACAATTGACAGGTTAAAACTTTTTCGATGAGATTTGATTTATTGGTAAAATTGGTATAATGAATGAAATAAATTTTCTGGAAAGTGGTCATACCCATTCACCTTAAAACATTGATAGCTTAAGAACTTCAATTACGAGATTTTCATCATCTAAAAATAGCGAGAAGAAATTCTCTCTGCATTTCTCCTTACAATTACAATGTACCTATAAGGGGTCAATTTTGCTGGAAGGAAAATCTACAAACAGGTTTCAAATTATGCATTTGTTCTATTTAAGAAAAGAAAATCGGGGTTATGCGGCAATAAATATTGTAAAGGGAAATTCCTAATGAGTTCCTTCAAAAATACTACGGCTTCGTTCCGTGTATGGCACTCGGTAGATGTCCTTAATACTTGATTTGGCTTCCTATTTCGGTATTTTTTGTAATAAAACTTCTTTTCTGGCTATTTTTGGATGATGGCTTTCCATGTTATTTGATTCTAATGTTGCTGATGAGGAGTTACCCCTTAAAACATATGTACAGCTTAACAAAATTTACTGTTTGTCATGTAACTTGGATATTTTTGTATTTTACCAAGATCAATAACCTAACCGGATTACATCCTTAATTTATATTTATTAGTTACACGCACCGCTTCTAAGTGTAATAGAGACTGATGTTGCGAACTGATATCAAATTCGGGCTAATAAGGGGTTTTCGGCTCTGTCAAGGTATCAAATTACCAATTCAACCAATCAGATCTTAGACATATGTTGAACAAAACATAACTAAAATTAAAGTTTAGATCATTATTACTACTTTATAATTATTTTTTGTATTCTCAGTGTATTATGTGTCCTGTGTTCGTCCTGTCGTGTAGTTGATGTTGATTATTTTGTCTGGATGTTTATCAGTTATGATTCTTTGTACTGGATTTTATACAGAATAAACTTAATTACTTACTTTCTGTGTAAAATAGGTCTCAAGAATCTAAAGATAGATTTTGTATTCTTGCACCTTTAAAAGTATTTGAGGGATTTTGATTAATGATACACTTATTTAAACATTGATGTATCAGGTTTATTTTAAAACCAAGGTAAATTGACTAGGTGTACTTTTTGATCATTTGCAGTAGGGGATTTCCCATTGACTATTCATGCGCAATTTTGTGACGTCATTGTATGATATTTACAGGTGACTGTCTCCAACACACCGGGAATCTCTCAGAAAGTTTTAAATGTTTTAAGAAATTTTGACAAAATATAGAGTAGATATGTACCTTTCATGAAATATATGGTCTTTGGAAGGTTAAACTTCAGATAGATTGTCCAGGGGGGATAGAAAATCTCAAATTTTAGATGAAAGTGTTAAAGAAATGAATTGGTGGTTTCACACTTCAACACAAAATACAGGAAAAATTCAAAACGTGTCATTAAATGTTGTTAATAAATCAAATTTTTGCAACATGTATGTATGAGGAAGTTGAGGTAAAGTTTGAAGTGATCGCCAGTTGATGTCCCAATATAAGCCAAAAACAACTGTTACGTAATATTTCTGTATTTTGACACTGAAATGCCATTTTAAGCCATCTTCATAATTTGGCGCAAAATTAGAGAAAATAACTGTAAAATACTTTAAAAACATCTGATGTAAGCTTTTTGCACACAGGAATTTGCCGTTGTTTTGGATATACCTTTAATATTTACAGATTTCTTGTTGTCGACGTCTCGACAACTCTGATTGAGGTGCCTTATATAAATATAAGTAAATTTTGTTTTCACAGTAATCTTTTGAAACAGGAATGATACTTAAAAAATAGATTCATGAACCCTAGGAATAAAAAAAAAAGATACTGTTCCTCCCTGAACATGGTACAATTGTCATTTTAAGGTTCACAGTGTCAAAATATGAGCCAAGGCAAAGTTTTATTCTCAATTGTAGGACCAAACTTTGATTTTGTCAATCTTTTCACACATTCGCATTTACTTTATGATGTAATTTGCTTTATATTTTATATATTAAAGTTCAGGAAATAAAAGTAATGCACCTAAATGGATTTTTAGCAATTTTAATGATGTCATTATATCTGTTTATATCGGTCTTTTCCGTTTTATTACTTCATATTCTTCAGGACATCAAAATAAACATATCTTGTTATATTCTCTCTTCTTGCTCTTTTTTAATCATTTTTTGAAATGAGCATGCTATGTGTATGACCAGAATCTTAGTTTAAGCTAATTCAGGCACAAAAGATCTACTTTGGAGAAACCTTCTCAAATTGGGATGAGGATGGCACTTATGGCATAATTTAGACGATCTACTTTCTCTTAATAATCAAATTCAAGGAATATTTACATCAGATCTATACCAATGAGCTTGAAATTAAAGAGACTTCTGATACACCTACTTCAGCTTCGTACTTAGACCTTTTAATATACATTGACGAAGATGGACGTTTGAAATGTAAGCTATATGACAAACATGATGATTTTATCTTCCCAAGTGTGAACTTTCCCTTTCTGAGCAGCAATATACCTACCTCTCCAGCCTATGGAGTGTACATTTCACAGCTGATTTGTTACTGTCGAGCATGTAATTTATACAGCGATTTTTTGAATTAGAGCAGAAACACTGTCCCAAAAGCTTCTTAGTCGGGGATTTTTTCAGCCGTTGTTACTTTCATCCTTTCAGAAATTCTATGGCCGTCACCATGACACATTTGACATATATGACGTGTCTGTGTCCCAAATGAAAACGTACATTTTCAGCTTGATTTCAGCTTGTCTTCACTGATTTGACATAACCGGTTTTAACTCAAACCCTGGATTGACTCACTGAAAGTGTGACAGGTGCCACTAGCGGAGCAGGACATGCTTACCCTTCCGGAGCACCTGATGTCACTCCCGGTTTTCATGGAAGTTCACACTATGAGTGCCTTAGTTCTTAATGTCGTCTTTCTATTTCCGTGCATTGTAGCTGTCTTACGATCTTGTTTTGTCCTTGTTTTTCTCTGTTGCCGTTTTTGCCATGTCTTTGGACTTCGATTTTTGTGGTCATTGCTTCCCTTGTTCCTTCGGTATTCTACTGTCGTTTTGTCATAATTTTAAAGGTGGATTTTGTACATGAGCAGCCTTGATTTGATAGAAGCTTAGCATTAGTCATTGATTTAGATTAATTTTTATAAAACAAATATTGAAGCTTTTGTGACTACGTTTTACATCTATAAGTGATTGTTCTTAATCAATGTGCTGAAAGCACTTAATATATGATTAAAAAAAACTAAATACCGAAGTTACTGTGAATTTTAATTTCTGCATATGCGCATTTCGACAACTTATGTCTCTTCAGCGCAGATAAAATCTAAACGTTTGGAAGACCATTAACTCAAAAGTATTTAAAAACTGATAGAGAACAAATAACCAATATGACCTGAATGTAAAGCCAAAATCAGTTAAGGACAGAGCTTTGCGTGAGGGAGATACTCCTTAGTTTTCAACAAAATTTACAAAAATTTAGATATTGCAAGGTTTCATATAGAATCGGATTTCGGGTCAGCACCGAAGTACTGACTACTGGGCTGGTGAATACCCTCGGGTACTAACAGTCCACCAGCAGATGCATCGACCCAGTGGTAACAAATTACTAAATACCGAAGTTACTGTGAATTTTAATATCTGCATATGCGCATTTCGACATGATTAAAAAAATGATTCAAAGTAGGAAAATGTTTGAAATGGGATTTCATTTTTAGTATACAATGTTGAAATTAACCAAACAAAATGATAAAGTAATTACACCGGGTGTGGTTATAATATCATATTAAAGAATCAAACCACCAATTCAACCAATCAGAGCTTTGAATAAATGTGAAAGTAGGTCTTTAGAATCTTAAGATATACTATTACAAAAACAGGAAAACAGCAAACACCTACAATGACCAGGAACTACAATCACATGCCACAATCTACAAGCAAACTGCACCAGAAAAACAATAATGAAAACAAGAGACAAACATAAATAACGATAGGAACTCGGGATAGCCGGACTTGGTACCGGCACCAGCAAAAGCCAGTGGTAAGGTTAAACCGGTTTATTGGTACCCAAACCTTATGTATTCTTTAAAACTATTTGAAGGAATTTGATAAACGAAGTTTAAACATTGATATATCAGGTTAACTTTAAAACCAAGGTCAATTGAACACGTGTACTTTTTAATCACTTAAAGGAGGGGATTTCCCATTGACTTTGTATGGACATGATGGTATTTATTTATTGGGGACTTTTCCCAACACACCATGGCTCTCTTGTAAGATGAAAGTTTGATATAATGTGGAGAAGGTATGTACCGTTCAGGAAATATATGGTCTTGGGGAAGTTAAACTAAAGATAAATTGTAGTTATTAGTCCATCGTCAATCGTATCGTCATAGGTAAATATCAAAGACATTTTGACCTAAAACATCAGTAAAATTTTTTGAACATAAATGATTTATAAGCTTATACTGCTTGAGATAATCTAAATATATTACTTGATATATTATTTTGCATTTCTCCTGAATATTTGATACATTAAATTTAACATCGCCCCGGCATCAACCCTCGAACATTATCAGCCCTGTTTTCTCGGGTTCAATATACGAGTCCCTGGCTGATATCAACAGCAAAATAGGAAATGCCATACCTATATATAAAATTATGCAAATCAGTGTATATATTTTTGGTTTGAATCACATGAATAATTTGTTAAAAATTTTTTCAGCCGTTTAATGGAACACGGATATCAGCATTGAGTTTGGAGGAACGTGTGAATCAGTTAAATAATGACAAATATGAAAATATGGATCAGAAGACAGGATTCTGGAATGAATTTGAGGTAAACATCGTGATATCTGTATATAGCTGAAAAAGAGATTGATGCATATCTAGTAAGATAATAACATCAAATGCAAAGTCTGCTTTACATGCTTTTAGACAAAAGATTAGTTGATTTCCATACAACAGGGTAGGTCTTTCTGGTTGTGTAGTCGTCAAATACTGTGGAAGTACTTTTATTCGTGGACATCAATTTTCGTGGTTTTCCTAAATTTCACTATTTCGTGGGTACTTAAATTCGTGGTTTCGAATTCTTTGCATTAAAACCCTAGAGAAATTGCAATTCGCTGGGAATTTAATTTCGTGGTTTTACCAAACCACGAAATCAACGACAATTGGATCCCCATGAACAATAGTACTTTCACAGTAAGTAAGCCTTCATATCCCCAATCTGCACGATAAGGGGATCATAGTGGCAACTTAATTATAAAGTAGCTATTCATAGCCCCAAAATGACAGAGGAAATGGTGAATGAAAGGAAGTCTTTATTGCTTTTGAATCACAAGGGGTGTTGTCTAATAACTAAATAACTCTGTCTTTTTGTAATGTTTCAATTTACGTATACATGTATTTAGAAGTGTTCCAGATGTTAACATCTTAGTTATAGTTGTTTCTCCCAGACTCATAATTTTTGGCAACTTTGATGACGCGTATGTTCATGTCCATTAAACAATGGAACGATAATTTTTGTTATTAACAGTGCATGTTAAATTTAGTTACATGTATGTTTGAATGAAGATAAATCGACCAAACATATTTACACAACAGATTATTATGAATGTAAATCGTTCAAAACTGTCACAGTTGCGCGTAAATTTTGACCATCGCGGAAGTGAGATCCTTGACCTTATACCAAATTGCACTTAATACCTGAAAATTGGAGACAGCAGCCGTATTTTACAAAATTTGCTTCCAACGTGCGTGTTTTAAGCATTTGTATACTGTGGACGTATTTTTAGCTCACCTGACCCGAAGGGTCATGTGAGCTATTGCCATCACTTGGCGTCCGTCGTCCGTCGTCCGTCCGTCCGTCCGTCCGTCGTAAACTTTTTCAAAAATCTTCTCCTCTGAAACCAATGAACCAATTTTAACCAAACTTGGCCTGAATCATCACCAGGGTATCCTCTTTCAAAATTGTATCCGATGAGTCCGAGGACCAAACAACATGGCTGCCGTTACTAAAAATAGCACATAGGGGTAAATTGCTGTTTTTGGCAAATAACTCGAAAACCGTTACAGATATCAAAAATCTGACGGAGTAAAAGTGATCAGCATGGCAAGATCTACCTGCCCTGCAATTTTGAAGAAAATCTGAATACCAGTTTTGGCGTTATTGCCCTTTTTCCGGAAATTTTTCAAAATTTTAATATTTTTTATTTTTTATCAAAGAAACTATAGCAGATAGAGGTCAACTTTAAATTGCAAAAATGTTCAGCATATCAAGATCTACCCACCCAGAAAGGACAAGGTAGGATAAGGTCCGTTTTTGGCCCCCACTTCAAATATCTTAATATTTTTATGATTAATAGCCCTCATATTGGCAGTGGAAAAAATGACATTTTTTTCCTGTTCAGGCCTAACGATGGTTGCCTAGCAACCGATTTAGAAATAACTGTGAAATGACAGGAAAAGAACATATTTGGATCATAACAAAGGAATCAAATATCACATATATGTAATTTATTAGGTCAGAATGCCCACGAGTGTATATTACGTTCTTTTTCTCTACTTATCATGAACCTGGCAACCAAAGGTTTCCTTAGCAACGCTTTAGATTATAGATACTATGAGAAAAAAAATAGGAAACAACAGAAAACTAAAGGGTTTAAATATCGAATAAATGATATTTTTGTAAAACAATTATATAAAAGGGTGAAAGTGTATAGGTACATGTTATTTTCTTTACTTTTGGAGAACCTAGCAACCAAAACTGCTCTTAGCAACGTTAAAAATTGTTAATGAAATCGAAAAAAGGTCTGAATAACAGCCCATGAAATGGCGAAAATACCAATACAATACTATATCTGTATTACATATGTATTACTGTATTACTACTTCCCTTTCTGTATTCCTTCTGCCTGTAGCAGCAGCCTATAGAAACCTACAGTGTGTTTAGCAACGGTACAAATCGCACACGAAAATTGAAGATTAAGCTTTTAAGAGAAATATAGCAGATGCAAGGCCATTTATATCACTAAAATTTTATTTCTAAATTACAGTTAAATGATAGAAAAAAAGAAGGGAAACGGGGAATGTATCAAAGAGACAACGACCCAAAGGGAAGTAATAACAACTCAAAGCCACCATAAGATCTTCAATGAATCTGTAAAAATCCATTGAGTTCTCGATTCTTGTTGGAGACCTAACAACCTAAA
>MJUU01058073.1:0-45031 GCA_002080025.1 Modiolus philippinarum
CTCAGTCCCTCGCATAAAAAGAGTTATTTTTCAAATAACTCGGTATTTTAATCAAAGATTCTGTACAAAATATTGAGTTTAAGCTGACAAGTGGGACTTAAAATGACAAATCTTGATAGAAATTATACAATTTTGTTATATGCAATGCAAATTTTGCGTGTTTTTGGTTATTTTTATGCGAATATAGCAAAAATGACTATTAATGGGAAAGTTTGTTGGGATAGGGGAAAGATTTTCGGTATTTAGAGTCACATTAAACACTCCTTGTATTTCTTAATATGTTTCAAGAAAACTAATGTATCGCTGAGAACAATTAAATGGCATATTTGCAAATGAATCCTACAGATTTGACATATATTACGATTTAACAATGCACTTTGGACAAATCTGAAATGTTCAAAATTCGCATTTTTCATTAATTTCAGAAAAGATGTTGAGTTTAAGTCAACAAATGGCCGTTAAAATACCAAATCATGATGTTATTCATGCAACATTGTCATATATAACACACATTTTGCCTGTTCTGGTTATTTTTATGCGAACATAGACAAAAAAAAATGACAATTTCACAGTAAATTTGTTGGGGTAGGGGTAAGTTTTATTGATTGGGGGTTGCACGGGGGTTATTCCAGCCCATGAACTAATTATGCTCATGATATTCAGCAATCAAAATGATTCTTTCAATTAATGACTCGGCGTTTGAAAACATCAATGAAATCCAGAAATCCCAGTATATTTGAAGATCCCCTCGTTAGGAAAACTATGGACAACCTCCATGAAAATTACGTTATTGTCCCTGCAGACAAAGCTTCTAACAACATACTGTTCGTGTGTAAGAAACACTATCTTGACTGTCTGGTTAAGGAGATGGGAATTGACAGTTCATCAGGAAACCCTACTTATACTCCCACTACACTATCATGGGAGGACATTATAGAAAATCACAACTCTGTTTTAGCATCCTTTGGCATCAAAGCGGATGATGATAACAATCAGCTCCCCTACATCTACTGGGTCCCTAAACTTCATAAAAACCCATACAAACAGAGATTTATCGCTGGGTCTTCCAGATGCACCACTAAGCCACTTTCTAAGCTCCTTACCACTTTATTAACCGCAGTCAGAGATGGCCTAAAAAGTTAAAAAAGTTACTGTGATAAAGTCTACTCAACGAGCGGCGTCAATCAGATGTGGATTCTAAAAAATTCAAAAGATCTTCTCGAACAGCTATCCTCTAGCAGTCTTACCCATTGCCACAGCATACAAACCTTTGATTTTTCTACTCTTTATACTACCCTGCCACACAATAAATTGAAAACAGTAATTTCGGATTTGATACATCAATGTTTCTGTACTAAAAACGGAGAACGCAGATACACTTATTTAGTAGTAGGGAAAGACAAAACATATTTTGTAAAGAACCACACTGAGTCAAACAAGAAGTACACTGAGAATGACGTAATCAAGATGTTGGAATTTTTAATAGATAATATTTTTGTCGAATTTGGAGGCCGTGTTTTTCAACAGACAATCGGGATTCCCATGGGAACTAACTGCGCGCCACTTTTAGCTGATCTCTTCCTTTTTTCGTATGAGGCGAAGTTTTTACAAGGGCTTACACAGAAAAAACAAAAACATTTAGCCCAGTCCTTCAATTTCAGCTTCCGCTACATAGACGATGTACTTTCTCTTAATAATCCAAAATTCAAGGAATATTTACACCAGATCTATCCCAATGAGCTTGAAATTAAAGAGACTACCGATACACCTACTTCAGCTTCGTATTTAGATCTTTTAATTTACATTGACGAAAAACCCTTCCGGAGCACCTGATGTCACTCCCGGTTTTCATGGGAGTTCATACTATGAGTGCCTTAGTTCTTAATGTTATCTTTTTATTTCCGTGCATTGTAGCTGTCTCACGTCCTAGTTTTGTCTTTGTTTTTATCTGTTACCGTTTCTGCCATGTCTTTGGACTTCGAGTTTTGTAGTCATCGCTTCCCTTGTTCCTTCGGTATTCTACTGCCGTTGTTTCCGACTAGGAAAGATAGATTTTACAAAGAGTTGACAAAGACAATTTCTAATTTGCAAATATAGAAAAAAGGCAAATTAAACAAGATTCGATTTCAAAGCAGATGTATCCCTTGGCAACATCTTCGATAATTTCTTCGATGTCAAAATCTATCTAAAATTCAATTGTCGTGAAAATCGGACAAAGTCATCTGAGAAATGGAGACCATTTTAAATATTGACAAATTATGACGGACAACCTTCTCAGTTTTGTCCCCGTCATGCATACGTTCCCAGAGTCCTCAATATTAAAGTCATCTCCGAAAATGTTCCAGGCGAGATAATTAGAGGTAAATTAATAATGAGAAAAGTAAGATTTGAACCGTAATATTCTGAAACTTTACAAGTTTACAAATGAAATTTCATTGTACATTGTACACTGTACTGTTATTTAATTTATTTTATTATAAAATTGTATTGTAAAGAACAAAATACCGAAGTTATAGTGAATTATTTTCTGCATATGCGCATTTCCACAACTTATGTCTCATCAGTGCAGATAAAACCAAAACATTTAATCATTATATTTGTATGTTGATGATGCATGTTAACTGTTTTTATGCATGTTGTATGGTGAGGACCCTTGTAAGTTGGTTATAATATGTCTAATCAAGTTCTTAAATTTAGAAAAAAAAATATATGTGTAATATGATGAATACGTAAATATAACAAAGAAAAACGTCTCCCCGACTTTGCCACCAGTGACAAAATCACAAAAACAAAACGGCTTATTAACAAAATAAATTTTCTGCAAACGTCAGGTCAACGTAACAATAAAAATAAAACATGTACTGATAAAAAGAATGTCAATATATTAATGAATTCGACAATTACTGTAAATTTAGTTCTGAAAAAGGCTATTTCGATTGATTAAGTTATCATTACTTCAGATCCTTTTCTGTCAGTTTGTTCAAAACTGATACTTAAACGTGGATAAACAGAGATCATTTTTTTGCATTTTTTTGTATTTAAGTCCATTTTTCATAAATTAGCACATGCATTGAAAGTAATTAGCTTTACATAGAATAAAAAGAGAGAAGAAATGTAATAAATTATAAAACTAAAGAAAATTGGATTAACGATTTATTTTATTATTTTAAAAAGAATAACAAATTATTTCACAATAATATTGTTAACAAATCTTGATCCAGTCCTTCTTGTCCGAAAAAAAAAAAGATCCAGTCAAGGTTTTGCTCTGTGACGTAAGTCGTACACGCCACACATGACATTGCCATTTAGTCAAAATGAACAGATTCGATTCAAACGATTTCCAATATTTTCTAAAATTCAAGAAGAATGCCAGAACAACTTACATTTTAATTCCTCAAACGCTTCTTCCGCTTTTTCATATTTATCTGTAGTAGATATCAACTCCAATTGTGCTTCTTTTTGTTGTTTTTGAATATTTTCCAATTTCTCGTTTTCTTTATTAATTCTTTCTGTATAACACAATGACTGATATTGATAGAGGGCTCTCAGAATAATAATACGTTGATCAATAAAATCACAATGGTACAGAATTTTTACAAGTGATGTTTAATGGTTGAAGATAAACACATTCTACCAATAGCACAGCAATAAAAAAAAATTCCCTCTCAGAATAAGTTCTTTTTTTGTAAATTACGCTTAATATATATATTGATGAAATCAATGAAAATTCAATTTCATATGTAAAATAGGTCATGATTACCCTTCTTGGCCAGAACTAGAGATAAAGGAAAATAACAGAAACCGCTAGATCTACATCTTTTTGGACTTTAATCTCGAATTCAACGAAAATGGTCATCTCTGTACTTAAATTTAAGACAAAAGGGACGACTTCAATTTCAAAATTATCAATTTTCCTTATATGGACAGTAATGTTCCAACTCATCCTGCTTACGGAGTGAACGATTCACAATTGATTCGTTACGCGAGAGCTAGCACCAATTATCATTAGGCATAGTTATCTACATGACCTCTTAATTAATCAATGTTTCAAAAATTATTAAAAAAGTTCTCATATAGATATCAGTCCCTTGTTGTGGAGTTTCGGTCCGAACTAAGATTCAAATTCATTTTTTACTTAGTACTTGGACAAACGTTCTTTTCATTATCTAGGATTTTCAATGGAAATTGCTGTTGGGTAGATACCGGACAATACCGCAATTTGCGCCTTATGATACCGGTTTATAACACCTCTTTCCTCTGAAATGCCTGTGCCAAGTCAGGACCATTGCGGGTGACATCTTTTGTTGCTGCTTTGCATTTGACCTTTGGATTTCGGCTCTTTACAATTCTGTTAGTTAAATTTTTTACTACTCCATATACTAATTTACGATTCATGTAGATGATGTGAAGATTTGTACTATATCGGACAATATTATTTCGTTTGAGTAAGCTAATTTTCATATCTTTCTCGTTTAAGAGAAATAAATGTAACTATTTTATTGTTTGAAAATTCACCAATTTCAATGAGAGTAGATTTGCGTGTTATTACTTATAATAATATCGTACCCTCAATTTCGATGAGCTGATCCTGCAATGGTCTCTTTTGACTTTCAAGATTATTTATCTCTTCCCTTGCTTCCCCAATGTCTCTGCTGATGCAATTGAATTCATTTCGTTTTTCAGATATTTGACCTGTGAGAATAAGGGGTATTATTTTGTGTATGAGTACACTCATTTCTACCTGAATGATTGAACGAAATACAAGACAAAAACAAATTGTATAAGTTAAGGAACATTCTGTTGAAGCATTCAGCATCATTTAACTTTGACGATTCCCTTCTTATAAATAATTTCAAGTTTCAATACTCGCGTTTGTTTATTCATTTTTCATTTTTGTGTTTTTAGGATGTCACATGTTTTTCTTTATATTGTTTTTTTTTCCATGGCCCTGGACTTTGATTTTTTTTATCTAATTCGTCCTTTGTGACTTTTGTTTTCTACTGCAGTTGTTGTATAAGTGACCTCCCACTGATACCGTCGGCTTAATTACCATTCGTCTGGAATAGAATGTAGGATTTCATTTAAATAAAGCAAAAGTATTTTACAGCGGGATAGTTTTCTCTATTTTGTCATTATAAAGCATCGGCACACCTTAACTTGACCCATTTTTATTGTTTAATACTTCTTAGTTTAGGGTTTCTTGATATATTTGTTTCACTGAGGCTGGGGAGGTGAAATTTGATGTGATTATACCCATAAATTCACGTCAAAGTATCAGGACAAAGGTTAGGCTACACGTGCTATTTTTTGTTGTATGTACGAATAACAGCAAAAAGACCAAAAGCAATGACTTATCAGAAAAATTATTATTTTTTTATCATTGATTACTATTTCTGTCATTTCAATCTGACTTAAATTCGGATATTTTCACCGAAGTAACATTGAGCAAAATACAGATCAATGAACGAACACATCATGTGTAAAAAGTAGGATAAAATAATATGTAGTGAACTACGAAACATGAACGTTATAATATATTGAACACTTTCAAAAAGTGTTTCCTGTTATTTTCTCTTCATTAATTAGGTTGCAGAAATTGTCGATGTGGACTACGTTACATTCGAAACATTTGGAAATGGCAAAGCACGTCTTTCCGGATATGACTTTACTGGTTTTGACTTTTCCTAGATGGATTCCTTGACAGTGGGACGGGTACTGTAACAGAGCAGGACATGCTTACCCTTCCAGAACACCTGATGTCACTCTCAGTGCCATGAGAGTTCACACTGTCAGTGCCTTGGCTTTGAATGTTGAGTTTTGTTTTTATTTCTGCGTTTTGTAGCTATCTGACATAATTGTTTTCTGTGTTTTCGTTTTCGTCCTGTCTTTGGACTTCGATTTTGGTAATTATCAATCCTTTTTTCCTTCGGTTGCTTTCTACAATTGATATTGTAGAAAACCTACTACGTTAACGAGATTTTTACATCTATTCAAATTTGAATCCAACATTGGAGTTTGTTTTTGTCAGCAGGATTGGCGAAGTCAACTAGCAGCAGTACTCACGTTGTTAATAAGCAACATCGACATGCTACGAATCCTTATATTGTCTAATTTGTTGTCAAAGTTTGTTGTTGTTTCAATAGTTTTACCCTACTTCTAGCTTGACTAAGTACGTTACAACGATCTCTTTTGTCAATTGTACCTTGCCGTACAAATGATTCTGTGAGATATTTTTGTTTACCGTATGCCGTGTCATTGTCTTTTGAATCACAGCTCCATCTGCAGAAATTGAATTAATTTTGACCTTGATGTTTTGATTAGGTTTATATATAACCAAAGTAAAAAGGGTATGGAAAGTTTAAAAGATCAACTCCCGTCACCAAGTACACAATGTAACTCCGTGAACGTCTGCAGGGGTTTAAATAATATATGAATTTTGTCACCAATTTGTATTTTTACGCGAGGTCGTCTGTATTCCGTGTCACGTGCGTTTTAAGTTGTTGACGCGGTGCATTCTATTGATCATCCAGTAAATTCATTGCTGTATGAATCATGGTGGGGGCAGATTTTATGAGATTTAATACATAAACGGAGTTTTGTTGGTTTTGCAAAAAATATGCATGTAGAAGGCATTGGCGAAACTAGAGAGAAGAATTTTATGTTTCTATCTAGAACATAACTTCTAAAAATCTTTCAGAATTGGTGTTGAATTGCTGTATAGATGACTCCTGAAAACGAAATGAATAATATCTTCATAGCAGAACCGCAGGATAATGATGTTTTCTATAAAGCCAAGTTTCGCAGACATACGAGGTACTTTTTTTATAGAAATTACATCTCATTTTTAATTGAAAGTTATATATATGTATAATTTGTATTCACTGTATGTTGTCTTAAAGTAAAGTGCCTATAGTTTCGAAATTAGAAAAAAAAATTAAACAATATTTGAAGACAATTTACGATTCATTGTATTTCTATGATTTCATTGTCGGATCAAGAAAGGAGGGGTTTCCAAAGGTTGAAACTCCCTTTTCTCTGGAAATTGTTTTGATTTCATGCATCTAAAGCCAAATGTTGACAAAAAAGCATAAACAAATACGGACCAAAAAATCGACTGGATTCACCTTTTTCTGGAGGTTTGATTTGAACCATCTTTTTTCCGAGCCTTCGGTTTTAATAAACATCCTTAAAAAATTTAAAATGTATGATCACTTTCTCTTGAATCTTTTACTTTGTGAACGCAATAGTTCCCGATTTTTATATATATATTTTTCTGTCGGCAGAATTAATACGTGATAGGCAACATTTAGTCGATATCAATCAACCTGAAAAGGCACGTGACATCAACAGACTTAAACGTACATATTTATGACAAATGTATACATTAATTTAGTATAATATTATTTGTAAATGATGAAACATGAACAAATATGACAATTACAGAATAACCAGGATTCGGAAACAAGTGTCATTCTTGTAATCGCGGCAGACGTATATGGAGTTACAGTGTGTACGTTGTGAAGGAACTTGATCTTTTGAACTTTCCATACCCTTTTTACTTTGGTTGTATGAAGATAAAAAAACTGGACCTAACATTTACAGTAACTTCTATATTTTGTTTTTTACAAATGTGTTCAGTTTATTAAAAGCGTACCATACGGTCTACCTAGACTTCTTTTGATTATACAGCTTCGAGAAATAGATCTGAAACATGACTGGATGAACGTCCTATGAGACTATATGGCAGTTATCTGACTGACTCAAAATATAAAGATCATGAAGATAAATCAGCAAAAGCAAGTGATATCAGACGACCTGATGATCAAACTATAATGGCTTTTAAACAAGTCACTCACAACAAGGCAATTTTCACGTGCCCATTCTATAAACAAAACAGTTTTCTGCTAGTTATACACTTTAAGCGGATAACTTACATCAATGGGTTATCTCAATGTTCAAAGTTAGTTATGTATGATCAATGGGAAGATATCAATATTCGCCCTTGAAGTTATACTACCCGTACGTAAATAATTTGATACTGAGAGATAATTCATCGATGTTTCAACATACATAGATGATCTTTAAAAAAACTGGGATACATATAGGATATATGTAGGGGAGGGATGTTTTTGCTAACAATAAAATGCCTTATAAAAACGGAGAGGAGAAAGTTAAGCCGTATTACAAAAAGTTAAATGCTAGATTAAAAATGTAAAAAAGTAAGACTTGTACTTGTAGTCAGGGATTTGTTCAACCTATGTTAATTTCATCCCTCAAGAAATTCTATGGCCGTCACCATAACATCATTGAAAGATATGACGTGTCAGTATCTCAAATGAAAGTGGACATTTTCAGCTAGATTTACGTCTTCCCACTTTGACATTTCCCTGGATCGACTCACTCACAGTGTGACGGGTGCTGTTAACAGAGCAGGACATGCTTACCCTTCCGGAGCACCTGATGTCACTCTCAGTTTCACTGGAGTTCACACTGTGAGTGCCTTTGTTTTGAATGTTGTGATTTCTATTTCTGTGCTTTGTGTCTGTCTAACGTCATTGTTTTGTGTCTGGCGCCATTGTTTTCTGTGTTCTCGTTTTGTCCATGTCTTTGGACTTCGATTTTTGTGGATTTCCCTCCTTTGTTCCTTCGGTATTCTACTGCCGTTGTTTTGTACTTTCATTTGTCAGCTGAACAGTAATGCCAGCCAAGTAACTTACGGAATATCTATTCCGAATGTCGTTTTTATAAGAATCCTGACTTCGTAGCTTTCTGCTTAGAAATTATACTATTAATGACATGAACTTAAACACATATAATCTTTGAAGGAGCAAACAGATTAACTGTTCAGGAAACAAAATTTGTGATAAGAAAATTATCACATTTTGTTATTTTAAATCGTTCATTTCTTTATTCTTAATTTAGAAAATTTAGAAAAGATATACACTTCACGAATTGAATAATTGTATGTCATTTGAACCATCTACCTTGAGCGGGATTAAATATATATAGTACCCTCTATGCTGGCAAGCTCATCCTGTAATGATTTTATTTGATTTCTGAGTGTTTCTACATTTCTTGCTGCATCAATGATTCTACTGATGTCCTCCAATTCCTCTTGTTTTTCAGATATTTCATCTACATGAACAAATTATTTCATTGATATTTTCATTTAAGAAGAGATAAATTTACATTAAATTCATTAGGCTTATTTATCATTGAAGATGGCAAACAGTTATAGTTCAAGTTAAAGACTGTTATAAAAGAATGAACTAAAATATATACTTTTATGTTACGCAATATTTCACTTTTTCAGACCATTCTATAATTGCGACATAAATATTGTGTTTTGCATTTGCAATCTTCTGATAGTGCCTTTCGTATTGACGGTTTTGTCTTCTTCATGTACTTTATTTTGCTTTGTGTTTTTGATCGTTAACATCATACCAATTTTGGTGTGGCTGGTTTGGTTTGTTTTCTCTCTTGTTTGTTTTTCACAGAGCACAAAATCCCTATACTTGCGATTTGTTTTAATTAACAAAACATTATAGAAGAGAAAAATACATAATCAACAGATGTTATTTTAATTTGTTATTTTGTTGAACGTCTGGATACAAAGAGTGAGTGTCACAGTTAATAGTTCTACAGAACAAAACAACAGATTTTGAAAAAACCTTCATACTATCAAAGTTTCAAACAATATTAAATAACATTCTCAAATATTTTCCTTTTGATGAGATGGCAAGCTAAATTAACAATGAAGGGATATGGAGTAAATGCAAATGAGACAAAATCTCTACAAATACATGGTAAAACACAGCAAAAGAACAACGCTTTTATTGTTGTTCTTCATCTTGAAGTCACCATGAGGCCTTCAACAATGAGCATTACTCATACCTCATAGCAAGTTCAAGACGGCCCCTAGCACCGGTTTGAGCGGTATTCATTGCTAATTGCTGAGCAACGCTACATCAATGTCTTTTTCTCCTTTGATCCATGGATGCGGGATCGTCAACAAACATAAACTTAACTGGCAAAGTGTAGTTACAATCGCTGTCATCAATTTCCCGACAAAAAGACTTGTAGAGGACGATCACAACATTTAAACAACCACTGGACACTCATCGAGCCAATTGTAAGAAAACTTGTCATAATAAAATCATGAGACGTGGGCACAATAAACAGGTGGTCAGAAAAACAATTTTGAATTACAAAAAAATTAGAAAGCCAAAATTTGAAAGAATAATAGTGCATTCATATGAGAAATTCTCTCAAAAACAATTACACCATAACTGTAATGTATAAAGAGCATACATCTCTCTCACGGGGAATCTTTTTACGGACTCCACACTGCAGGAGAGACAAACTCCTGTCTTAAATTAAAAATGAAGGGATATGGAGTAAATGCAAATGAGACAAAATCTCTACAAATACATGGTAAAACACAGCAATGGAACAACGCTTTTATTGTTGTTCTTCATCTTGAAGTCATCAATAAAACCAATAAAACCAATAAAACCCATATTGAGTGACTAAAACCCATATTGAGTGACTATTTCAGTCTGCTGATGCTTTGCAATCAAATGCTGCTTTTACTTGAAATATAAACTGTCTTTATATCATTTGAAGAGCTAACTTTGCATACGCATGATGTCACTATTATAAAAGGAAGAAATGTTTAATTTTAAACAATTTGTGTATGATGAACGATTTAAACTTTTGTAAACCCAGAATTAATAATGCCTTTTCCAACATATGCTTTACCATTTACAAGTTTGAGTGTGTTTTGTGATGTATCAATCTCTCCGATAAGTTTCTGATTCTCATTTTTAGCAGTCTCAATTTCAGTTTTAATGGCAACCAATGATGGTTCCTTCTCCAGTATCTGAGCTACATATTTGATAAATTATTATTAAATATATGTTAAAAAATAATACTTAATAAATAGCAATAAAATACATATTGACCTTTCACATTGATATAATTAATATAAGAAAGATAACAGGAAACACCTACAATGGCCGTAAACCACAATCACATGCCACAATCCACCAGGGAACCGCACGAGAAAAACAATAAAATGACAAAAGACAAACATGGACAACGATAGGAACTCGGGATAGCCGGACTTGGTACCGGCACTAGCAAGAGCTAGCGTTAGGGTTAAACCGGTTTATGGGTACCCAAACCTCCCCTTTCTCTATCCTGTTTCTCTAAGCCTCACTCAAACTTAATTTATTTTAGATCAATGATAAAACAAGAGTGGATTATTTCGTCTCATCGTTGTGACAGCAACAAATTCAAAAATGGTTAAAGAAAATAGGTTCAGAAGTTCTGTTCGTTTTTCCTGGTACATTAATTTCACTTTTGTTTTTTGGTATTCAAGTGCCTATTGCGATTTTTGGTGGTGTCACCAACATCATTTCATTGTTTTTCCTTATGCATTTACACCTACTTGTCTTCTCCCTAAAAATAATTTCATTCTGGGTTGTTTTTCTACATAATACATTGATATCTTTTGCCTTTAAAAATTGTTTTTAAATTTGTTGAAGAGACACATTATGTCGGAAAGAAAGTTGTCATTTTTCCAATTAATTTTATTAGGACGTCCCATTTCGCAAAAATTCTGAACCATATGCTTGCACTTTTTTCTTACCTATTATTTCAATTGATATCTTGGTATTTAAAATGCGATGTGCGATATTTTAGGTGGTCGTTGTCATTGTACAAATTTATATCGTATAGACTGGTTTTTGAATTTCTATTTTTTGATTCTGTTTAAAGTTTGATGCTGTGTTTCTCCAGATACAATGTATTCTCATTTTTATGAGTAATGAATATAAGATTAAGTACTCTAATTATAATAAGTCACGAAAAAAACTCAATAAGATAGAAAAAAAGATTAATAGGATCTTGCATAAGGTCAGATTAAAGATCGGGATATCTTTCACAAGTGTAAGAAATTTCGTCTTTTCTCGAGTGGAGCGTAGCGAAACGAGAGGAAAAGACGTAGAATTTCTTACACGAGTGAAATATATCCCGATCTTTAATTTTGATCTTATGCAAGATCCTATTTCTTCCGTAAAAAGCGAAAAGAAATGTTTAGTAACCTTTACTGTTTGAACAACGTTGTCGCCATTTGAGTATTCTTTACATTGTGACGTCAGGTGTTTTATGACGTTAAGTCATGGTTACGATTGTTGTATCACAAAATTCAACACGTCTGGTTGGTCATTTACCGGTGTGAGATGAGGTTGCGTGCATCGATCTCACATGGGTCATCTCCCACTGTAAACTACCATTTACGGAAGAAGTTTTATTTCTGTTGAAGGTATAAAACACCTGGTAACACCCAAATCTTCCACAAAATTTGCATGGTCAAATAAAAATTGTCTTATTTTCTGGAAGAAAATTTTGTTTTTTAAAGTTTCAAAGTAAGTTTTTCATCTTTAATTCATAGAAATATCCCCCTCCTAAGAGTCTTAAATTCTGTTCATGAATCACCATGAACTCTATACTACTGTGACTTATAAGCATGGATTTATTTCATATCCTTTCATTATTTTATTACAAAAGAAATTACATTGTCAAATCATTGCTGGAAGCATAGAATCATTCGGTTTTCTAGATGAAAAACATAAAATTAGATTTTCACCAAAAACTTCCTCCACACATATGTCTATGATAAAAATTTTATAAAAGTTACTGTATCGTTTTTGTTTCAAAGTGTCGGAGAAAACTGCATACATATTCTTACTTATTCTGTAGGGCCAAACGTTAATTTAAAATAATTACTTCGCTTGCCAAAAATACCTGACTTTTAGTTATTCTTATATTTAAAGATACCATTCAAAACTGGCTATTTTGAAGTAATAATATACGGAGTGTAGTTTTAATTGATTGATATCTGATTTCTGTTTGTAATAAAAATTCTAATATTTATTTTTCATTCATAGCAATCACAATAAGTAAAAAATTATTTATCTCCCCTAACCCCAGGGCTACTGCCTTAAGTTGGTAATTAAACGACACCACAAGGATTGACAATTAAGCAGCTCACAATAAATAATACGTTCAATAAACAAAATTCATAAAATTTACAAAAAGACTAAAACAATCAATGTACTGATAGTACTGAAGATCACCAGCATTTTTGTGATTTTCCGTTTTGGTCCATTGTATAACAGTCGCACTGATTGATGTAATCCGGGTAAGGTTTTATGTATTGAATCAAAACATATCTCATCGTTATATTTAGACAAAAACCTTAACATGTGTAGAATATAACGGAATATACTGTTCATAATGCGCCTTTGGTACGGGTACAACAGATGTCATCTCGAATAATGCAAATTTGAAACACCAGACGCAAACCTTTGATACAAATATACTATGAAACAGTAAGACAGCTATTTGTTGCATATGTTTTCACCTAGAAAAAATTCACGGAGCTTTCAACTTGTGGAAAAATATTAGATAAATATAAAAGCCAAGAATTTCGTACCACCATTTAAAAGACTATCCAGGTCCTTTGCTTAGTAGCTAATAATTCCGACTCAACAATAATTACACTGCAAAATATCCCTACACAATTGCAATTCAATAACATGTTCCTTAAGGTTGTAGACCCGGGGTAACCCCAGAATTTTCCATAAATTCAATTTTCTTTAAATTTGCAGTATGAATAAATTGTGTGCTAATGTACTTCAAGAAAAGAAAAAATTTCACCGTCAGATTTTTGATATACAGTTGATAGAAACACCCCTGTCTTAGGGGTCTTAAATTCTGTTAAGAAATCACCATAAGGCGCATACTACTGTACTGTATATTTTAAATAAGAAACAGCATAAATTAGCCCTAAATTGCTAGACTTCTTCTTAGAAACTTGTAGACCTGAATACCAGATAATAAATATCATAAAAATGCATTAAGTGTTGATTTGCAATACAAAAGAAGTTACACTGTCAAAACAATGTTGAAAACAGAGCTTTTTTCAATAGCTTTTAAACGAAAATCCTATAATTCAATTTTCATAAAAAATTGCGAAATTAGAGATCCTCCACACAAATCACTCGTGTCAAAATTTCAGAAAAATTTACCGTCCAATTTTTTCACAATGTTAGGAAAACTGCATAAAAAGGCATAATTTTCCTTGATACTGAACGTCAAGTTGAACGAATTACCTCCCTTGCCAAATATCTGACTTTCTTCTATTTTAATATTTTTCAACATACGTTTTAGAACCTGTAAATTTTAATGCAAGCATAATTAAGTTTTTTTCTAATTGATTGTATCTTCATGATATTTTATTTCTATTTATGAAAAAATATCATAAATCTTGGGTTTTATTCATACCAATCACAACAAGTAATTTCTATATAAAAAGGTTATCTCCTCTTACCCCAGGTCTACTACCTTATGCTAACTTCTCAGTATAAAATGACACAACTAACCATTTAATGTCTTTGAGGCATTTTCAATCCAATATAACATTTATATTATTTCTATTATTTCCCCAATCTAAATGATCATGAAATATACAAGTCCCTTATCATCTATTTAACTGGCGATGAACTATGTTAATTAAATTTATTTCACACGTCATCCCTTAGGCGGCCCTTAATACTTAGTTCATTTTATTTATGGCATAAAATGCAAGGAAAAACACAAGTGTGTTTTTCAATGATTATTTCATTGTTATTTCATACATGGCCTATTTGTCTGGCCTAACATGTACGTTTTGCTCATGTCTGAATCACAATAGGAATATAGTGATTACAAAAATGCTTATAACAGTAGAATATAATGATAACGATAAATTTTGTGTTACCATTCAGTCGTGCACGTTCCACCTTTGCGTTATTGATATGTTCAGTGTGTTCTGTTTTTGCTCGCTCTATTTTGGTCTTGATTGTCTTCAATGACTCCTCGTTCCTTGTCACTTCAGCTATATAAATGTCAACATAATAATCAAGTCAGTTTAATATATGTGTTTCAGTGTTTCAATCAATGAAAGTAGCAGATTATGATAACTACTTTAATAGGAAACCCTGCTTATCCAAAAATGTAATACACTATTGCTGTTGTCTGGCAACGGATGACAGTGATTGTAAGAACTTTTTGCCAGTTTAAGTAATGTTTGTTGACAATCCCACATCCATGACCAGCAAAGACATGGATGTAGCGTTGTTCGACAATTAGCAAAGAAATCCGCTTAAACCGGTGTTAGGGGCCGGTCTAAGTATGAGCAAAGCTCGTTGTTGAAGGCATCATGATGACTTCAAGATGAAGAACAACAATTAAGCGTTGTTCCTTTTCTTGTTATTTACCATGTATTTGTAGAGACGCTGTCTCATGTGAATTTACTCAATATCCTTTTATTCATCATCCATTTGATTTGCTAAGGTACACTAATTTATTTTTTCCGCAACGTTCCTGGTTCTGGATATACATATTCGCCTTTTAGACGCTTCCCATGTCGACACAACAAGCAATGAAGTGAGATTTTAAGAAAATTAGTCTTTAGAGTGTTATGAATATATTGAAACATTAAACATAGATATCTAAAATAGTATTTGGATAATGAATGAACGAATATGGTTGATATAAATTTATGAATTATAAACGTACCCTTTATTTGATTTCTGAGTGTTTCTTCATTTTCCTTTGCTGTAATGATATTCTCTAATTCCTTTTGTTTTTCAGATATTTCATCTATATAAACAATTGTGTCATTAATATTAACTATTATTTCTGATATACAAAAAAGAACGACAGATAAATCTACAAAACTTTTAATAAAGACATACATGTATTTTGAACAATTTGAATGCTTCCATATCAAAAAAGAGACAAAAATGACGATCTTGCATTTCTTTTGCCTTACATGACATAGTAAGGGTTTAACGTCATTATCATTAAGGCCATATTTTTTTATTTATTTAATTTCAAATTGTCTGGTAACTAGTTCCTTTCATGTTGACACTTTTTGTATTTTCGCTATTGACCTTTTTCTTTTATCATAAATACATAAAATTTTGCGTTGTTGCTTTTTAATGTTTCTTTGCTTGTTATGTTTTGTTTATAAAAGAATACAAAAATTAAAATATGAGCAATAAAACTAAAACTATGGGTGTATTTGTATTAGGTATTATTGTCAAATCCATTTTTAACAGCCATGTATTAATTGAAAGTTTTAGCCTCATAGTCCATACTTTTGAAATCACTTAATTGTCTGACAAGACAGTTGACCAGATTATCCCGTTTGTAAGGCTGTCAACGCACTTAAATTAGAGACCCACTAAATGAAAGAGCATTTGAAAATAGAAAAGCTAGAAATAGAAAAAAATACCATTATTGCAGAACAAAAAACCCGAACAGTAAATGAAAACAAAACCATTAAATAAAATAAACAAGAAAATCCTAAAACTAAAGCACTAACGGTATGAACACTATGAAATCTGGGGGTAATATCGGGTGCTTCAGAATGTTAAGCACTATGTGCTTCATGCGAGGTACCCATCACTTTGTCAATTAAAAGCCTGGTTGGTCATATTCGTTTTTCTTATTTCAGCGATAAACTGTGGATATACATGAAAATATATTTTATCATTTGCGAAATAGAAACATTGAACCGATATGAAAATAATGGCGACTACCGTAAAACAGTGGTTGCAGATAACCTTTGTAAATAAATTTTGCTCAAAATCGTTGCACAGACTACTGGTACAAAAATAGCGAATGTAATGAAAACGCTATATGCCGTGGCAAGGGTTTACTGCTCAAGAACGGAAAGGTCGATAATGGAAAGTCGAAATCTTCACAACGTTTGTCGTAAATTAAGTTTTAAAGAGTCCAGAGTCATTATAGAAGAACAAGTCAAGCAAGATGCTGACTAAGGCTAATCATGATTCTTTTTAATTTCCAGCTCATTTGGGCATATAAGTTGTTATTGCTCCCCTTAGGGTCGTTGTCTCTTTGACACATTCCCCGTTTCCCTTCTTTTTCTTATACCTAAATAGACGATTTTACAAGCGTGATTATTTCGACCTTTCTCGTTTTCGAGCAGTAATATTCCAACATCTCCGGCATTTAGCGTCTACATTTCACAAATCATTCGCTATTGTCGTGCCAGTATTTTGGACAATGATTTTTTCAACCGAGCGAAATTAATGTCACAAAAACTTATACACCTAGAGTATGTGCAGTCATGTTGTAATTGTCAATACGGTCGTCACGATGATTTGACAGACCGTTACACTGTCTCAATTTCACAGATGAGAATAAGAGATATTTTGGGGTAGATCAGAGTTAATTACCGGATTGACAAATACAACTGTGACAAAACTGGACTTCTCACTGGCAGTTTTGCGGATGCCATGATTAGAGCAGATCATGCTTACCCGTCTAGAGTACCTGATGATACCCCAAGTTTTTGTAGGAGTTTCACACTGCTACTGCTTTAGTTGTGTCGCGTTCTTGTTCATTGTTTTTATTTGTTTTGTCATGCCGCCTCAATTCGTGTTGGATATCAGTTGCCTTGATTTTGCATTTTCGATTTTGGAATTAGCTCTTTCCTCTTTTTAGCCTTGGTATTCGTTTGGCGATGTATTCACTGAAAAGCATCGTTGATATAACAGAACTGAAAGTATAGGACTTGACTGGCTTTTTCTATTTTTTTCTGAACGTTTATAACTTAGTTTCTTACGACTTCAGAAATAAATCGGATAAAAAGAGGCGTATTGTTAGTCCTGATATATTAGTCATTCCACGGAAAAGCTTAAAATTAAAAAAAAAAGAAAAGGACAAAAATTCTCTATAAAAAATAAAGCTTGAAATTGTTGTTTGTATAAACATTGTAATATATAGATTTCAAAAATAAATTATTCTGACACACTGCTCTATTTGTTTCAAGTGGAGAGTTTAAGATATTTGGTCGTTACGTACAATAAAATTATAATGAGGTAGGCTGTAGAATTTTGTTCCAGTGATATATGCTATTCTTGTTGGGGATGAAATGCTTCATAAATATATGTATGAAAAACATGCATAAGAGTTTCCCGGTCGATTCTTATATTGTGTAATATATTGAAGTTTAAGTCTTGGTAATGAATTTATTTTAGTTTTTGGAACCATCACTTTTCAATTCTTTTATTTTTTGACAGATAATCTTAAGATGTTGATTCCGTTTGTAGATTATATATTCAAGGTTTTGTAAAAGTAAGCTTTTGATTCTTAAATCTTTGAAAATTTCTGTTATGACTCTTTTAAGTACATGACCATTTCGCTACGTACAATAAAATTTCACAGTTCAATTGAATAAGATAAGTGTTTGAAATACATTTTAAGTAATATTGCAGGATATTATGAACAATATGGATACATCAACATTATATGCATAAGAAATTTTGAATATTTTCATGTAAAAACCACAAATAAAACATACTGATTATTTCAAGTTTAAACTGAAAAATCTATTAAACTCTAAATGTTAACGTCAGAACTAAAAATGTTCAGACTCTTTCATAGAATTAAATGATAATGTCCAGAAATACAAAAATTCAAACTTGATTCATTATTCACACAGTCTCATAAAAACAGTTCGACTACTAATATCGTTACGTACAATAGTATAGTTGTTTCTTTTCCAAAATTCAGATTTATATTTTATTTCGTTTCCGCTGACTTTTTTGAAGTGGTCAATCTGAAGACGGCTGCAACAAAGTTGGAATCCAATTGACCAAGTGGTTTCAAGCAAAAGATGTGTGTTTGAAAATGTTCCCATAGGGTCCCATTGTTAAAGTATGTTCCCGCTGGCGGTCATTTTGGATAAGACGATGACTGCATTTCGGACAATATTTTAAAGGGACCACCCAACGACCAGTATGGTTGTAATTGGTGTATTGGTTTCATAGAATATCAGTTAGGTTTTTTCCAGATGATTAAAAAAAACAATGGCAGTAGAATACCGAAGGAACAAAGCACAAGATTACACAAATCAAAGTCCAGAGACAAGGCAAAAGCAAGAACACCAGAGGACGGAAGACCAAAGACAACACATTCCCACAAAACACACGAACATTACATACACAACACAAAAAACTAAAGCACTAACAGTGTGAACTCTAAAAAAACAGCGTGACATCAGGTGCTCCGGAAGGTTAAGCATGTCCTGCTCTGTATACAGCACCCGTCACACGGTCAGTGAGGCATGTTTTCGAAAGATCTGTTAAGTTACTGATTGGTTATTGTCATTTTCTAACCCTGAGACAAAACCAATTGAGAACCATGGTACATGTAACTTCTCTAACCCTCAAACAGTACCAAGGTGAAATTTTGAAAAGCTTTTGTAATCACTGTAGTATTCCAACATGGACAAGGACAAATCGGTACCACAAAAATCACTGACGAATACAAAACTAAAATTTAACAAGACAACACAAGTGTGAACACTCATATAAACCGAGAGCGACATCAGGTGGTCCGGAAGGGTAAGCATGTCCTGCTCTGTATACAGCACCCGTCTCAAGGTCAGTGGGTCAATCCAGGGTAAAGTCAAAACCGGTAGTGTCAAATCAGGGAAGACGCAATGAGTTTTCTCATAGGGGTCAATGTTAAACTACCGTATATCGGGTTATTTTGGCGTCGGTTTTTTTCGCGATTTCCACGTAAAACAGGTCAGTGAAATTTCGTTCCGTTTACAATTCGTGTTTTTATATTCATCCAATGCATTTGAATGGGCAGTGGAATTTACGCGGAGGCTAAATCTGAATGACCCTATTTTAAGGCTGGGAATTCGGGATAAAATGCCAAGGGGATATTGGAAAATCCATATATTTTCATCCAAAGAAAATCGAGATATTTATTTCAAAATTATACAGGCTTGGCAAAAATTAATTTGTTGGATTGCTTAAAATAAAAATTTCATTATACTTGATCATGCATGAATCAAATTTGAACGAACAAAAAAGGGTTCATTTACAAATCCAATACATTTACATTACATTTTGGACGTTCAAAATATAATTTTAAACTAGAAAAAGGTGATCTGCTGATCACAAAAGGTTCCCCGCCCATAGGCAATCCTAGTAGTTGCAGGAATAATCCCAACATATTAAAATTTTCCTTCAAAACAAACTCAAGTTATCACCCAGAAACCATAAAATTAAAAGATTTTGCCTAAATCAAGGGCAATAACTCTGGAACGCAAAATCGATCACGGTCAAAATCGAACTTGACCTGTACAGAAGCATTATCCCAAAATATTTAAACTTTCCTTCAAAGCAAACTCAAGTTATCAACCGTTAACCATAAAATTTACAGATTTTGCCTAAATCAAGGGCAATAACTCTGGAACGCAAAATCCGATCATGATCAAAATGGAACTTGGTCTGTATTTTATCGATAGAAACATAATATCAAAATATTATAATTTTCCTTCAAATCAAACTAAGTTATCATCCGTCAACCATAAAATTTACAGGTTTTGCCTAAATCAAGGGCAATAACTCTGGAACGCAAAATCCGATCACGGTCAAAATGGAACGTGACCTATATTTTATCAATAGCAACATAATACCAAAATATCAAAACTGTCCTTCAAAGCAAACTCAAGTTATCATCCGGAAACGAAAGTGTGACGGACGGACGGACGGACGGAGAAGAGGAATCCTATATACCCCCATCTTTTAAGGCGGGGTATAAAAAACGTTCAAATAAATTTACCGGAATCGGAATTTTTCATAGGAATATGTCCAGAATTTCTGGATTTGCCATTAAAAATCTGGAAATCGGGATGAGACCCCCTCTTGCCAAGCCAACCAAAATCTAGATTAATTGGTCGTTACACAAAACGACGCAAAGAAATAGTTTTATTTTCAAAATCGCCGTTACGTACAATAAACCCTTATGTAGGATATATGTAAATCGTCCTTTCTAAAAACTATGAAAAGACAAAGAAAGGGGAAGGGTAACCAATGACTTTGTTATTAAATAAATAATTTTTCGATCAAAAATGGGTATTTGATAAAAAGTGAAAGCCTTTAACAAAGCTATTCTTTTTCTCGTTACGTACATAAATGCAGTTTAAGCGACACCTACCATTTGATATTTCAAAATCGTTTTTTATAAGTGACAAGCATAAGTCATAGTGTGTCGAGGAATGCTATAGCATAGTGTAAATTTTATGCAATATCAAGATAATACCTGCCCCAATTGTTCTAAAAATCACAGATGAAAATTGAAAAAAAAACAAGAGCGACACGCCAAAATCGCTGTATATGCACTTTTTACGACCCTTAGATATTATTTCATACTATTACAAATGACATTTGGTACATTTTCCCATTATAGCCTATAATAATTGCTTAAAAATAAAATGAATGCATTCAAAGTTCACTGAAAACAAAACCAACAAATATAAAACTAATGTGGCGACAGCATTTTAAGGCAATTGTACATATTTTCATGGAATGACTGATATTTGTATTATTTGCTAGAACACTTGGTCCCAATTCGACAATTATGTTATGACTTAAAAATTTCAGCTTTGCGATGACATCTTTCTCTGTATTCTTTCTCTTGGATTCGGTAATGTGTTCATCGAAACAATCCTCTTTTAACCTAACACCAATTATGAATCATATCCCCCTTTTTAGAGAAAGATTTGATATATGGAATCCGAAGAACTGTTTTTCAGTTACCATGTGGAAAATTAGTAAAGAATGTAAAAAAAAAATATATTTAAATGAATTTGTTCGATATTTACAATACCATGTTATACTAGTTTAACAGGAAACCAATCACAAAAACCACTATATTACTGTCATCTTAATTAAAACTCGAAATTACTAAGCTAGTAATATAATGGATTACTTCTCAGACCAAGGCAGAAAAAAGGACAAATACATTACCGAAATCGCAAAGAATATCTAATGTCATAATCAAGAGATTAAAAGACAACCCTTGAGAATGTACGATAAAATGATATTAGAACTCCAAACACTTTCACATGTCATCAATTAGTATTGGCCTTTAATACCAAGAAAGTTATTCATACATGGGAACAAATCCATAGAAAAAACAAAAGTTTGTATCCCAATAAACATTTCTGAAATACATCCGCTAATGTCTTAAACAAACAATTTGCTATTTTTTTTATTAACGTAAAGAACCATATAATTTGGAAAAACATGTGAATAATCTAATACAATATAATTGTTGTGTTACCATCAAGTCGTGCTTGTTCCGCCTCTGCTTTTTCAATATACTCAGTGTGTTCATTGTTTGCTTGTTCTGTTTTAATCTTGATTGTCTTCAATAACTCCTCATGTTTTGATACTTCAGCTATATAAATTTCAACATATGAAAACAATGTGTTTCAGTATTTTAGTCAATGAATGCAATAGGATATGAAAAAGATTTTAAGATGGTTCAAAAATGTCATCGTTCAGCAACAATTTGGCTATAAATCATATAGAATTATCAAAATTTTTTCCGGGTCTCTATATCTGTGTCTGGAAATGCATTTTTGCATTTCTGACACTACTCATATCGACACATCCAGTTTTTAAAAGAAATATTTTCATAAATATATTGAACGATAATTTTAGGATTTCAAAAGGGAGCATTTAATTTAACTTTTTTTGCAAAATAAAAAAGAAGCAGGAAATGGATGTCGATACGACATCAAACCGGGTTTTCCTTTACTATTTGAATGGAGAACATAAACTTGTGTGAAAAGCTGTTTAACTCATAACTCCTGTCATTATGTGCAGTGTATGCCATTACCCTAAAATTCACTGAAAAGGTATACTTTACTTAAAAGTCAAACAAAATGCATATGGTCAAAAACACATATAAATTTCTAAGTTCGAGGGGCATAACTCCTGGAAAAATTGAGCGATAAAAAATCCTCGACAATATGCACATTTACATATGATGTCCTTGCTACAAACAAAGTTTCATGAAATTCTGTTGAACGGTTACAGAGGATTTGCGCTTACAAGCATATGGTCAAAACACCTATAAATTTCTAAGTTCAAAGGGGAATAACTCCTGGAAAATTCTACAATGAAAAATCCCTGACAATTTGTTTAACTGCTTTTTTCTGTTCTGAAAGATATAAATTTATACCAGTTCATATATATAATAGCAGAAACATTGTTAGTTTTTCTGAGATAATGAATAGTCAAGATAAATATGTACTTATTGGATTGGCAAAATTTTGTAAAATTGTTATATCTCTATTTAATAACATGTAGTTTACATTATCTACTTCCATCTGCATATACTAATTCTTATATGTATATATGTTTGTTCCATATTTTACATGTGTAATGTTGTACTATTATGCCTCATGTGGGGCCTTTAGTGAAATAAAAAGTTTCAAAGTTTCAAAGAAAATATGCACATCTACATATGATGTTCTTCCTACATAAAAAGTTTCGTGAAATTCTGTTAAACTGTTACAGAGGAGTTGCGCTTACAAGCATATGGTCAAAACACCTAAAAAATTCTTAGTTCAAAGGGGCATAACTCCTGGAAAAATTGTACGATGATAAACCCCGACAATATGCACATCTACATATGATGTGCTTGCTACATACAAAGTTTTTATTGAAATTCTGTTGAACTGTTACAGAGGAGTTGCGCTTACAAGCATATGGTCAAAACACCTATAAATTTCTAAGTTCAAAGGGGCATAACTCATGGAAAAATTGTAGGATGAAAAATCCCCGACAATATGCACATCTACATATTATGTCCTTGCTACGTTTGCTACATACAAAGTTTCATGATATTCTGTAGAACGTTGCGCTAACCAAATTTGGCAGCCACCCGCCGGCCCAACCGCCGTACATCATCATTTCAATAACCGGATTTCCCAACGGAAAACCCCGGTTAAAAACGGTAAAAAGACATTTAGATGATCCTCCTTTTTATTAATTTGGAGTGAATTATTGATTAAGTGTATGATTGATTTAATTGACTGAAGGTAGAATGTTTATTTCATTGATTGCATGAAAAGCAATACGATATCTTCTGAATAAAACAAGAATGTTGTCGGAAGCTTTCCTAGCGTTAAAGGTAGATTTAATTTAAGTATGGATTATAAAATTACCCTGTTTGTTTTCGAGCTCATTCTGACATTTCTTTCTAAGTCTTTCTTCTTCTTCCTTTGCTTTACTTATGTTCCCTAATTCCCTCTGTTTGTCAGATATTTCACCTGCATGAATTGGAATATAAAGATAATTATATGGCATTTTTCATACAATGTAGACATCCATATGGGCCAGAGGACTGAACCCAAGATGTCTAAGACAGATCGAGTAGTTATACGAGTAATGATATATGTCTGTAATATGATATGAAAAATGTCATATCATAAACTATTATAATAAACTTCAATTGGCAAATGAAGTTGATTTCTTTTCATGTAAAACATATAACAAAATTATAGATAAAAAGTAAGTATTACAAAATGTCAAAGTCTGTATCTCATATACTTCATTTCGGGTCTTAAATGAAGAATGAAATATGACATGGAGTAAATGCACATGAGACAACCTTTTTACAAAAACAGGATAAAACTTAGCAATCTAATAAACGCATTCATTGTTGTTCTTTATATTGAAGTCACCATGAGGCCTTCAGCAATCAGTTTTGGTCATAGTAAAGTTGGAGACGGCCCTAGCACCTATTTGAGCGGAATCTAAGCATATAAAGGGCACTCATCACTCATAATATGTGGGCACTATTAACAGGTGGTCAGAATAACGTTCTTAAATTGCCCCCCCCCCCCAAAAAAAAAAAAAATAAATAGTGTATCCATATAAGATATTCTGTAAACTAAACCGTAACTAAATGACATATATAGAGAGCATACATCTCTCACACGAGCAATCTTTATCTGATATGCATGATGTCTGGTAAATTTCAATCCATGTTCTTTTCATTGTGGGCATGTTTAAGTTATGTAAAATGACCTCACTCTATATACTTATTTACCAAATTGAAAACATAAAATGCTCACTTTTAGAAACAAGGCTGAAAAAGTTTCACCACCTGTGTGCGCTGCAGTTTCGCATTTCAACATACAACGTATCATCAAACGTACAAACGTACATACAAATGTATCTCTTTCCATAATAGAAGAGGGGGCAGGGAAGTCATTTTTAGGATATAACATACTGGAAAACCTCATGTAATATTTATAGCTTATTGGATAACTGGAATGCATGTTTTAAGAAACATTTTGTCTTCTTAGTCAAAACGTATTTTGGGGTCAAATATTCAGCATTTTAAAACTGATTTTTTATATTTTTTATAATACTTTGCAATTGAACACGGTTCCACTAGAACGACTCTTTATAATTGCTATAGTTTCATATCAGAGAGTGTAAATCAAGCGTCCCAATCATATATTACGTCACTTTAACGTCATTTTGACTATTGGCGTCATTTTAATTCTCTTTACAACCAACATGGTGATCTTGAGATTTAAAAATACAAAAATACGCAAATTGTATAATAAACAGTTAAGGATGGTCACACCTCGGGTTTTTGAAGCTGTCTCTGACTTTCGGAATTCTCTTGTTTTATACATTATTATGCATTAGAAAATTTTGCACACTGACCCCCGATTTTCTTTTCAAAATGTGATAGTTAACATCTTAAATAGACTTCTGACAAAATTTGATGAAATTCTTGATATGCCCTCATCGCATTTCAAACGTTGATTATCTTAATGCAGAGTGAATGAAAAGTCAAGAGAAGTTCGGTTTCCCGCCAAAATTTCAGGAGCTTAAATCTCAAAAACGGCCACACTGACCTATCAATATTTTTGTCTTGAAATGATGTATGATCCATATTCTAATGAATGAAAAAAATGATTATAAATCCTTGATATGATAAACTTGAGGAGTGACCATCCTTAACATCGTCCAGGACCGAGGTAAAAATTTTTCTTCAAAAAGGACCAACATATCGTCAACCTTAAAAAAAACACTGTCGTGAAGCCATTAAAAAAGCCGTCATGTCATTCTATAAAAAGTGGTGTAAAAGAGAATATGCGGATAAAAAATTATTAGACACTTTCATTAATAAATGCATGGAAGTTGTTGATATCCGAATAAATCATTTTGAAACACATTATAAGCGGCAGAATACCATTCCTGCTATTTCAAAAATAAAATGGAAGTTAAAAGATTTTGAAAAAGAATTTATATTTGTCCCGGCAAATTAAGCAGCCAATAATGTGGTCGTTGTTTGGCGTAAGTATTACATCGAGTTGCTTCGGAACGAAATTACCAATTCTAGTATATTTCAAGCTACCACGTCAACAGAATCACAAATAATTGATGATCATATGATAGCTACATCTAAACTAAAAACAACTTCTAATTAGCATTCCTTCTATGTATTTGCTTCCTAAACTTCACAAAAATCCTTTCAAATTTCGTTTTATTTCGGCATCAAGTAAATCTTCTACTACATACATTTTTGACTTATTGACCAGTTCACTTACTACCATAAAAAGTCTCGTCATCAATTTTATCAACAAATGTTATGAATACAGTGGAATCAATTACTTTTGGAGTGTTGAACATTCGGTTGAAGTTTTGGAAAGATTTCTGTCTATTAATGAAGCGTACACTTCCGTCGATAGCTATGATTTTTCTAACCTTTACACTACATTACAGCATACACTCATCAAAAAGAAATTTTCGTATTTGATCAAATGGTTCATAAAAAAACAGGATATTCTTACATTTCTTGCAATAAATCGTTTTTCAGTGACGACAAACTTGATAAATATACCAACTGGACCTGTCAGGATATGATAAAAGCATTAACTTTTCTTCTTGATAATATTTTTGTTCCTTTCGGTGATACAGTCTATCGACAAAAATTAGGTATTCCTATTGGTACCAACTGTGCACCTCTCATAGCAGATTTATTTCGTTTTTGCTACGAGTCACAATTCATGACAAAATTTCAAAAAAGACCCTTCTAAACAGCATTTGGTAGGTATTCTTAACAATACATATAGATATTTGGACGATATTTTGGCTTTAAATATTCCTGAAGTTTCTATATTTACAGATGCAATTTATCCTGCTGAACTTGCTCTAGAATAAATCCAATAGCAGCAGTGATCATACTCCTTTTCTTGATCTTGATTTATCAATAAATCAAGGAAAGTTAAACACTAAAGTTTATCATAAAAGGGATGATTACTCCTACCCTATAGTCAATTTTGCCCATCTCAAAGGCGATGTTCCGTAAGCCCCTTCTAACGGGGTCTACATTTCACAACTTGTTTGATATGTACGAGTATGTAGTGATGGTTCTAACTTCAACGACCGAAATATTTGTCTCACTGAAAAACTTCAACATCAAGGGTTTAGATATCATAAATTGATAAAAACATCCTCTAAATTTTATTAAAGATATATTGACTTTTTAAGAAAATTTGGTTCTACATGCAGGGCTCTTGTACAACAGGGAATTTCACATCCAAACTTCTATGAAAATATCATTTACAAATCGCATAAATTCAAAAATTGTCCTTCCAAACTTATTAATCCGTTGAACAAACTTATTCATAAAGGATATAAATACAGCATTCTTGTTAAATTTTTACTTCTGGTTTTTGTTGGCAAAAATATTGATCATCTCCTAAATGCTTTAAACCATAACTAAATTCAAACAATTTTTCATATTGGCAGCATTTGGCACTGCACAATATCATGTGTTTTTTTTATAATTGATGATGTTTTTTTACGAAATCTATTAGAAGTATTTCCATTGAAAGTTTCATAAGAAAGAAGGCTTGATATTATAGTCAACGGAAATTATGTCCTTAGCTAGCTGTCAGTAACTGCGAGCATTTGTCCGGACAGTACCCGTGTGTAATGTCTTCATGTTTTATGCACTTCATTGAAAGGGTAATCGTCTTGATAAGTTGGACTTTTTTCTAGTTTTTACTGTGAGTATTTTTTGTGTATGTACATGTATTTTTAGCCATTCAACACACATAGGGGAGGGTTTGGATCCAAGAAAACGAGTTTAACCCCACCGCATTTTTGCGCCTGTCAGAAATATGTTGGTCATTGGCTTGTCCTTGTCTTCATATGCAATTTTAGTTTCTTGATATTCGGGTTATTAGATGTGGTTTGTTTCCATTAATTTATTCACGTTTTTAATTTTAAGGGGCCATTTAGGGCTTGCTATATGGTGTGAGATTCCTCACTGTGTTGAAGACCGTACGATGACTCCTAGATGCTTTGTTTAGGGTCTTTTTAACCTGGATATGGGATGTTGTCTCCTTGACATTTACCCCATTTCCTTTCTTTTTCAAAGTTAATTTAGTTATGCTGCACACGTGTTTCAAGGAGTACTGTATCCTCTCATCAGCAGCATAAGATTATAAAAATATTGAAAACCATAAAACACGTATACTTCCTGTAACATTCATAATGTTTTACATGGACTGCGACTCAGTATTCTACAATCTCTCTATTCAATATTAATTTCCTCCTGGTCTATAACTTCCACATTGTCAGCCATAGTTTTGTGTAAATCATCACCATTCTGGCACGAACACAAATCGGTACAACACAACCCTTGTTCCTTACAAACACAAGCTATTTCACAATTTCTTACCTTTGCAAGAAGGTCCTGAAAGAAGTAAGTAGCAATTGTCCTTCAAAAAATATAATCTACAACTGATTATCCTTATCAGATATCCATCCAAAAACCACAAGGACTTCCATTGTTGCATTTTGCAATATCAGCAGATGCCCAAACTCTGCTTTTTTTATGCAGCTTGGGTACTTATTGTATTCTGAACTGCTACATAGAACGTAAGCCATGTTGTTTAAAGACTTACTGACATTGAGGCAGCTTAAAGAGGCTTGTTGACAGCTAACTGAAGTGTCAACAAGTTCAAATCTGAGTGAGAGTTTTTGAATTTCTCCGATTTGTCATATAATTTTGCAACAAGTTTAGTGATGAATCAACAGCATTTTGAACATCATTCTTTGACAATGAATCAAGATCACAGAAACGGCTCGCATTTGATTTGACAGTGTTGAAGACTGACTTCTTGACGATGCCAAAAAATGCTGATGTCAAATAACAGCCACTCAAGAAGCATCTTCAACAGAAAGGAATCAATGTTTGAAACTATTGAATGCACAGAAATAAATATTCGACTGTTTTTAATATTTCCATGGGTACCAGTTAATAGCCAAAGTTATAAAGTTAAGAGTAGAAGTAAATTAGCAGTGTAAGCACATCTTTATCATCATATTTAACTATGACGTTTCCATCCTTATTTTGCTACTAGCCATAGCATCAGCATGAAAAATGTGAAATATCATTCTTCTATCTGCTTCCTCGTGATAACACCAGAGAGTAGAGAGTAGGACAGTTAAACACACCACCTTCTGTCATTTTTCAACAGACTCTGGGTTTACAAATCAACAAGCTAAATACCAAGCATTTGGAAATTCCAACAGAAACTTTGCATTCTCATTGGGGTAAAAGACTGTGCATGAAATTGAAGGAAAGATGATTTTTTTCGCAGTGGATGTTGAAAATTTTCCCTATTCTGTTACATTGCAACTCTCTATGACTAAATCTGTATATGAACGATGAGGTCTATGACATGACTTTCACCTCTTTTCATAGCTGCATTTTTTTGTTTTTAGTGTTCTCGATCAATTTCCGTATCTAACAGTACGCCTGATCTGATAAGCATTTCATTTGCATAGTCAGCAACTACATGACGAGTCAGTGACCTTCGCACAAGGTTAGAGTTTGTCGAGTGATATTAGTTATCTGTCACTTCCTTTTGACTCCTTAATAAGGTTTTTTTCAGCAGTCATATCAGACCAAATACCATAATGGCATCCGGTCATTTTCCGTATTGCAACTCACCGCTCATGAAATGTTTATGAAACGGCCTCATTCGGTAGTTCTAACATATTCAAAAGATAGACAACGAGAATAACTTGTCCGAATGAAAAAAAAGAAGAAGAAGTGAAACATCTTTTTTTGCAACAGAGTACAATTGAAGCTGCCAGTTACCTATTCACCCTAACATTGTACAGAACTAGCTGTATTGCCTGAAGCAGAATGTCTAAAAAGGTAGAAGAATTTAAAGATGAGCTCTCCACAAAATCTAACAAAAGTGGTTTATAGGACTTGCAAATAAACTAAAAATGTCATCAACCTATTTGTGAAATTGTTCTACAGTATCATTGAGCATTCTCAAAATGGAGCTGAAACAGTTTCCGATTGACCCCTAGAATCACACCATGTAATAAAACCATGTTAACGTGACATGCATCAGTACTTTATATACAAGTGTCAATCCAGGAACACTTCAATTGAACTGCTTCCCATTAATTATCTGTCCAGTGGTAGCACTAGCATAAATAAATAAACTCCTGAATCTACCAGCAAATCTTTTAGACCAGCATCAGACAAAAATTTTCGTTTCGCGGCTATAAAGCAAGAAATTGCGTTAGATCCACCTAGTATAATAGTATTCTCTTTGAATCATTAGGGGATGACCATTTGACTTGTTCGGCCACTGCATACAGTTGTTGGTCCATTGTTTTGACCAAGTACTGATGCAAGATTTTAGAGTGGATCCATGGCAGTATAAATTGTGAACTTGTCACAGGGATTATTGTCTGATATAGGGCCATTCTTTATCATAGTTCGATCAGGTTTGAAGTCCAACACTAAACTGAAGAATACAGACCACAATGGAATAATCTGATTAGATTGGTGAACTAAGGCTGAGTTGATATAATGGATTCTTCTTCCGACACCATTCGCAACAACACCCATACCATATCAGGAATTCTCGTGAAAGGGTCCATGGTACTCCTTATAAGGTCATTGGCATTATCACGACGAGGAAGTTCACCGCGCACCTTGTGTTTCAAGGTCAAACACTGCAGAAGGGATGATGTCTTAAAAAAAGAGTTTTCTCCTGTTTCCTTTCAAATCCACACCTAATATTCTCTCTAAATTTCCTGGTGGCACAGTATTTTGAAAAATTTCCTTTGCCAGAGAATGGCAGGTATTTTTCCATCAATAGTTTTAGTATTGATATCGATGTAATTAATGTAGACAGGAATAAAAGCCCTGTCCTTGATAAACTGGAGTTTTCCATGTATTGTGTGCGTTTTTGTCACATGTACATTCACTCCATATCCTTTCATTTTTCCTACTTCTTAAAATAATGTGCCATTTTTTGATACACCTGATCGGACGGATCAATCATTTTGAACTTTTGAAATTTCATAACATGCAACACTAGTCAAAAACCTACGTACCTAAGTCATATTTTGCACAAAAGTCAAGGAAATTCAAATTCTCTATGAGTGATTTCGAATCAAATTCATCATAGAACTGAACTTCATGGCGAGGAAAAAATGGAATTATAACAGTTCTGCTGTTTGACATGAGGCACTCAACAGGGACAGACCGTTTCCGTTGAATTCCATCTGAAACATTTGAACTTGTAAAAACTTCATCAAATGTCTGTTTGTCCAGAATACAAGTAATGAAGTAAAGTAATTGATTTTGAAAGTATAGATATTGATGCTTCTAACGACACTTCATTACTAGCATGAAAAAAATCCCCTTATATATAAACCTTAGAGAAAAAAATACTATTGTATCTTTGTAGTGTTTTCCAGCTTTTTTAAGTTTTGCTGCATTACTACAACTATATGATTCACTTACTCGTTGAATACTAAAACATGCACGATTGCACCAGTCTTTGCTTTAAATGCTAATTACGTGGTCAAACATGCAGCATGATACAGGCCACTACTCAATAAACCCTCACTGCAATCATATGAGCCATATGAGTATAACCTGATCTTACCGCAACATCTCTTAGATTGGATATTCCCTCACTACTTACAAAATTGTGCAGTGTCCTGATCTTTTTGTGGGACTTTTTCTTACAAATTATGCATGTACCAATACTATTAAGAAGGGTTGGATATCTAGGTTTCAATGAAATGCTTTAAAAATCAGGATGATCTCTTACCCTAAAAATCAGTTGTAATTAAAAAAAAGTTTTTCTTGTTTGAATATGTCTTGTAACATGATTTATGATACTTGATATCACATTCAGTGTGTAACTAATTAATGCAATAAAGTAAGTGAAAATCGAACCTTCCATCTAAAACGTACATTCCAAGGACAATGACAACATCGGAAAAATAAAGAAATAAAGACAGAATATGACAACGGCACTGGAAAGAAAAATGAAGACACACACACAGACTAAAATGAACAACATAGACCCGATAAAAAACAAATCAGGGGCACTTGTAGAGTTAGCATCACCTGCTTCTTATAAGAAACCCGCCGTGTTGAACATGTCAACTCCGGTAGAAGAAAAACAAACTGTAGAAGCAAAGATCGGTTTTCGTCTTGGCCATAACGGTCTTCAAAATGGTGATGTCGACGTTATAACTCGTATACCATTTGAATAAATAAACCTCACGATAGCAAAAATAACAGAACCTAAATCAGAATTGGTAAAGATACCACTTATTTTTGGAATTACATATGTTTTTAAATTCAAATTTCTTAATTGTCAATGAAAAAAAAATTATTCAATTGTGTGTTTTTAAACTCCTCTATTTATGAATTTTATTTTTTTTTATTGTTCGTGATAAATAAACGTGTACGGAAACCCATATAGGACCTATCAAAAATTTTTTTTGAATTCGTTATAACGAATTCTGGAATTTCTTATAACGATTTTAATTCGTTAAAACAAATTTTTGAACAGATTTTTGAATTTGTTATAACAAATTTAATTCGTTATTACAAATTCAAGAATTCGTTTTAACAAATTTAAGAATTTGTTATACGAATTTAATTCGTTATAACAAATTTTTGAATTCGTTATAACGAATTTAATACGTTATAACAAATTGTTGAATTCGAAATAACAGATTTTAGAATTTGTTATAACAAATTAAATTTGTTATAACAAATTCTAGAATTCGTTATAACAAATTCTAGAATTCGTTATAACAAATTCTAGAATTCGATATAACAAATTCGAGAATTCGTTATAACAGATTGTTAAAATATGGCATGCCAAAGTCGCATTAAATCAGGAATTCTGAAATTACGTCTAGATACCGTGTTCTCGTTCGATTTTCTAGTTTCCTTGCTCAAATACCCCTTATCTCAATCATGATCGGGAGAAATAGTCTCTTGAAAGCCCCTACCCCAACTACGAGATATATTGTAGCTTGCATTCGTTGAAAAACCATAATTCCGGCTTCATGAAACCTAGTTACTTGCTTAAAACCCTTAATTTTGATTGGCATTGTATGTTTTTCGACCCTGCAATTTCGTCGGGATGTTTCCTTATTCTAACCATTCAGGACAAGAGATGAAATATAGTGTCAAAACCATAAGATTAAGTTTCTTTTAGAATTTCATTGTGTAAGCCAGTTAAATTTCTCAGTTTCATCCCACTGAGAGCTTGGGCCTAGTAAGCAGAATGAATCGATTAGTAGAAACGTGTATTCCAACATCTAAATCACTGTTAAAACACACCTTTTTAACTGACATCCAACGTTCGGCTTCACACTGCACTTATGATATTCTAAATGCAGTAAAAAAAAATAAACGAAATTTTAACAAATTAGATTTTCTCAACGATTCAGTTCAATTCAGTTCGATTCAATTCATATTAGTGCAAGGATGACTCCTGACTAAAAAACAGCTATTGGTTTTTTTTTTCAGGGCAAGAGCTTCAAATATTGCTCCTGAGCAACGACCGAGACTTTTTAGCGATATAACGATCGGTAATTAAAATCCCAAATTTCAAACGAATTTCGATCTCGAAAATTAGAGTTTTTGGCCAGAAATTAAGTATTTCGAAAGACAAATCTAGTATTTTGACGAGATACATTGTATTCGGGCCGAGATGAGGTTCATACTTCATGTAAGAGATCATGAAAAATACTAATATAAAAATCTCCTATGCATGCTACCTATCTACTGAAAAAAGTAAGAGGAGAATTGTGAATCTCCAAAGCAATCTTATACTTAGGAAAAGGTCAGTGAAAAATTGCGGAGAATCTTTTGGTTTTCTGATACTTAGAGAAAAGTCGTTTGAGAATTGCAGAGAATCTTTCAAGCAGTATATACCTGAAGAAAGTTGGCAGAGAATTGTGGAAAATCTCATAGGCAGTATAATACATAGGAAAATGTCAGCGGAGAATCTCTTAGGGTGCCTCTCTTAGTAGTCAAATACTTTAGAAAAAGTTTGCGGTGAATTGCTGAGAATCTCCAAAACAGTGTCTTATACGTGGGAAAAGGGCATCAGAGAATTACGGAGAATCTTCTAAGCAGTCTATTAGTAAGAAAAGTTCGCAGAGATTTGCTGAGAATCTCCCAAGCAGTCTTATGTTTAGCAAAAAGTCCGGCGAAGAATTGCGGAGAATCTGTAAGTCATCTAATACTTAAGAAAAGGCAGAGAATATCACAAGTAGTCCAATACTTATGAATAGGGTCAGTTAGATCCTGGAAGGCTGTATAATACATAGGAAAAAGTTAGTGGAGAATTGCGGAGAACAACCGCCAAAATTAATACGCTTACAGTATTTCAGCATTACTGGAATTGCGTCATATCTACCAAGCAGTCTAATATCTAGGAAAAATTCATTGGGGAATTGCGGAGAATCTAACAAGCAATCTAATACTTAGGAAAAAATCAATTGGAGAATTGTCTTAAATCTACCAAGCAGTCTCATACTCAGGAAAAAGTCAGCAGAGAATTACGGAGAATATCCCAAACAGTCTAATACTTATGATGCTTAAATATAAGAAAAAAAAGGCAAGGTAATTTAACAGAATGGATTTGATTAAATTCAGGGAAAGGGCCATGGTTATATTCAAGGAAAATATTAGAATTTAAATGGTGTAAAGGGTTATATTAAGGAAAAGGGTAAGGGTTGCAGTCAGAATAAGGGTTAGGGTTATAGTGAGGGAAAGGGTTATATTAAGGAAAAGGGTTGAGGTTATGTTCAGGGAAGGAGTTTGGGATAATTATTAACGAAAGTTAATGGCTATAGTTAGGGCTATCATGGTTATAGTCAAGAGAAAGGGTTAGGGTTATATTTAGGGAAATGGTTAGGGTTGCATTTAGAGAAATGGTTAGGGTTATATTTAGAGAAATGGTTAGGGTAATAGTCAGAAAAGGGTTAGGGTTATAGTCAAGGAAAGGGTAAGGGTTATATTTAGGGAAATGTTTGCAATATAGTCATGGGTTAGAGTTATAGTCATGAAAACGGTTACTGTTATATTTAAGGAAATGGTTAGGGTTATATCCAGTGAAAGGGTAAGGGTTATATTTCGGGAAATGGTTAGGGTTATAGTCAGGAAAAGGATAAGGGTTATATTTAAGGAAATGGTTAGGGTTAATAAGTCAGGGAAAGGGTTACATTTATATTTAGGGAAAAGGGTTAGAGTTATTGTCAAGGAAAGGGTTAGGGTAATATTTCGGGACATGGATAGGGTTATTGTCAGGGAAAGTGTCAGTGTTATATTTGGCGAAAGGGTTAGGATTATAGTCATGGAAAGGGTTAGAGTTATAGTCAGGGAAAGGTTTAGAGTGATATTTAGGGAAATGGTTAGGGTTATAGTCAGTGATAGGGTCAGAGTTATATTTGAGAAAGGGTTAGGATTATATTCATGGAAAGGGTTAGAGTTATAGTCATGGAAAGGGTAAGAGTTATAGTCAGGGGTATGGTTAGGATAACAGGCATGAAAAGAATTTAGGTTGAAATTAAGTGAAAGGGCTATAGGGTTATATAAAAAGATGATAGTAAGGAAGGATTATTGTTAAATTTCAAAAGGTATGCGATTGAGCATCTTATTCTAGAGTCCAGCGCCTGACGCAGCGAGAAATTGGGACTTCTTGGAGCCGCAGACGGCACAGGTCCTTATCCTCCATTTCTGGTCACTTCCTCGCCCAAACCTTTCGTCTCCGTCTTACTTTTGCATTTCAAGCAGTACACATTGCCATTTTATATAGATAAATGGACATTGAAGACTTTACTTACGATGAGCCTACCACGAGTATGCATAACCACTTTTTGCTCCCACAGCGATCCATCCGAGGTCTGATCATCGGGAAATCGAACTGCGGCAAGACGACGCTTCTAAATAATCTCCTCCTGCGCGACGGATGGCTCGACTACGATCGACTCTACGTTTTCGGAAAATCGCTCCACCAGCCCATTTACCAGCTGCATTTCCGAAAGACGATATCCAAGACCTTATCTCCATCAAGGGGCATTATCCGCATTCCTCGATCGACGTGGTTGACGTGATGAAACCACCGCCCAAACCAAGTGGTATACAGCCCTTCTTTGAGCAGGTAAGCGACGTGCCTGACCCTCGCGACCTCGACCTCGACCCCTTTCGCAAGAATCTTAGGGTCTTCAATGACTTGATGCTGAGCAAGCAAAGCAAGTGCGAAGATTACTGCGTGCGCGGTCGTCATAATAACGTGGATTGCTTCTACCTCTGCCAAAATTACTTCAAGCTCCCGCGGCAATCGATCCAGGAGAATGCCAACTTCATCTTACTCTTCGAGCATGATACAATGAATTGCGATCATATCCACCGGGACCATTGTAGTGATCTCACCCTGGCTCAGTTCGATACCTTATGCAACCGCTCTTGGGCCAAGCCTCACGGATTTATGACCATCAATCTCACGAGCCCCAAGACGGCTTGAAAGAATCGATGCAATCTGGATGAGTTCTATCGAGTATAAGATAAAGAACGAATCATTTGCAGAATTTTTTCCTGAAAAATTAACGGGCCTTGGATCGGGAATTCGAGAATGTTACCAAATCTGTAGGACCAACCCCTGAATGTGAGCACCAGAGGAAGCGAGTACTTATCTACGGCATGGATCCAGGATATAGATACAGTAGATGCGGTGCCGAAAGGTACCCTCAGCGCATCGATGATCAGGATTTCGAGGAAGTGCCCTATAATTCCCACTCCCGCCAGAAACCTCGGTCGCCACCCGGACCCCAGTGCTACATTTCGAGGTTGACGACCTGAATACTTATGGCGATATCCTAAGAGCATTGAGTGCCATGTACCAAGGCAATTCTGCACTCGCNGGGGGGGGGGGCGGGGAGGGGCGAGGACTATTCGATATCATCGCCAGTCTGGCCGGACAAGTATTGACTTCTTCCGCCGCGAAGACTTTGGGAAGCAAGGGCGTGAGCGCCACTTCCAATGCAGCCCTAAAAGGTTTGGAGAAAGGAGCGACGAAGGCCGTGGACAACGTCGTCCATCGAAAAGGGCGATCCCAGCACCACCCGCTGCCAAGACCAAGAGGATCCGGCAGCAGCAGGTCCGCCTCAATAATCTCATCTCGGATGACGGCATCATAAACATCCACGACTTCGTCCAGCGCTATAAATAAATATATATGATGGCCGATATGCTTACTATCACCGAAAGACTGACTTTCGACGAAAGTCTCTAGGAGTATCAGGTTCACGAATACGAACCTCAAGCCGGAGCGTAGCTAAATAACGCCGATGCATAGTTCAGCATCAATATCAAGACCCAGGATCACTTCCTCCATCTAGCCGAGAGCTATCTCTTGATCGAAGGACGATTCTTGAAGAACGATAGGACCACCTACGCTGACGTTTATCTAGTATCGCTCGTCCATAACGGTGCCATGTATCTCTTTCATAGCATTAACTACCGACTCTCTGGCCAGCAGATTGAGCACCTCAACGACCCTGGCGTCGCCACCACCATCCTGGGGATGCTGACCTACCCCGACGACTTCTCTAGATCGCAAAGCCTCAACCAGCTATGGTTCAAAGATTCCACGAAAGAGGCTGAGTCAGATAACGTTGAATTCGCAGAACGCCACAGGTATATCATCGCCAAGCCAACCAGTAGGGGATCGTTCTCCTTCTCCATTCCCTTCAAGCACGTCGTCGGCTTTGCCGAGAATTATGATAAAATCGTCTATGGATTCAAGCACGAACTCTTCCTGGTGCGCAAATTCGGATGCCAATGCGGTACTGAGAGCTGCCGCCGTCAACGACGTGGCCAAGTTGTCTTGAGCAAGGTCTTCTTGTTAGTTCCCCACGTCACTCCTTCCGACGAAAAGACGAAAAGAAGCTGCGGCTCTATAAGACCATCCAGAGTAATACCAAGATCGATTGCGGATTCCGCATGAGGCAGGCGATTCCATCGAGGTACCCCAGACCTCAAAATTTCACTGGCGTGCAGCCGCTATAAGAGCGGGCGTGAGAAACCTCGATGGATTACCCCGCCTTGGATTTCAATGCTGGCTTCACCTAATGCAGGGTCGCTACGTTAGGGTCTATAAGGAGGTGGCCGAATTTCGTAAGAAATTCTACCGCATGGAAAGTCTGCAGAGCAATGGTGGTGTCAAACCCTCCGACTCCATCGATCTCCATCCCCTATTCGTCATCGACGAGAGTCATCAGTCCGAGCGGTTGAAAGAGTCGACCATGGATATCCAGATCCGAGCCGACTTCGAGCGCAAAGTCCCTGCCAATACCCAAGCCTTCGCCCTAGTTATTTCCGATCGAATCCTCCAGTTCGAATCCGATTGCCAGAAGATGAGCGTCGTCTTTTGAGGAGAGTTAGATAAATGGACGCTTCATTTTTGCGGAAAATCGGCACCAATACCGAACCCAAGCATGGGTTCTACTTCATCGTCTCTGGGGATGATAGCCAGATCTTGACCCGCTTCAACCCACCCCTCCAACTGCGCGAAGAAAATCTTACGAGATGGCCCTTGTGAATCTGGAGATGTACGTCTCCATCCCCAATATCCATGTCGGAAATAATTCCTTCCGCTACTCCCAAGACGATTGCGCCCACTGGTTTCCCATCACCCTAAGCACAGGCTCCTACAACATCGACGATATCAACGATGAGATCCAACGGCACATGCAAACACAAAGCCAAGATCCTTCTCGATGCCAATTGCGCGACTCTGACAGCACACTTACCCTTGCCAGAAGCTACAATATGGATTTCGATGTGCCCAATAGCCTAAATACGGTGCTTGGATTCGATCGCCGGACGTATATCTACGACCGGAGCACGAACGGATACGTGGAGGGTGAGCATATCGTCGATATCATCAGCATCAAAAGTATCCTCGTGAATAGCGATGTCATCCACGACAGTTACGTCAACAGCCCAGCAGTCCACCATCTAAAGCTTTTTTCCTGGCGTCGATCCGGGGATGAAGATCATCCAGACCCCCGATGACCCTGAGGATTATCGACCGCATGCAAACCTACCTGGCCGATCAAGACGGTCACCCCATCGATCTGCGAGGGAAGCATCTCACAATCCGCTTACATCTGCATGGGTTATAAATAAATGGATTATCAAAAGTACGGTCTCAACCTGACGAAGGGTCAGGCAGAAAAGATCCAGCATGCGATAAAGGGATGCCCCGTGAGCGTCCGAATGCTGCATGCCAACCTGTCTGGCAGGCATCAGATGCTCCTCACTTAACGGCAAATCCAGCCCATCACCAAGCTCTTGCAGAGTGGTAAGGGGGGTATGGTCTTGGAGATGAGCCCGAAGCAGGTGAGGTATAACGCAAAGGAAGATGGATTTCTTGTGGGTCTTGCCTCTGCTGCGCTACCTATACTAGCCAAAACTGAGTTACCTGCTTTTGGTGTGGGTGCCTTGAGCGGTTTGGGTAGTGCAGCCATCCAAAAAGCTGTGGGATCGGGATTACAAGAAAGGTGGAAAAGTATGCTGCGTGAAACCCCAGGGTCGTTGTCTGCATCTCAGCCCAGGTACTTCGCCCAATACTTACGGCGATGGATTGTACTTTAAGAGTGGAAGTCGGCTCTACGACGGTAGTGGATTGATCCTTGGCCCCAATAGCCCCTTCAAGAGTATTCCCCTGCTAGGCATACTCCTATAAATAAATGGACCAAGTAGATGCCAGTAATATTGCTTACATGGAAGAGCTCATCGCAGAAATCCAGAGATATGAGCATGTATTGAGGATCTATAACCGACTGGATAAGGTCGTCTCCATTGCCCTGGTTGGATTCTCCGTGGGTAGTCTATTGCTGACCAGTGGTACAATGGGGTCTGCTCTGACCGATGTGGGTGCTGTGGCATCAATTCCCCTGGGTTCCCTCGCCTGCTTATGTGCCACGGGAAGTATGGTCCTGTCTTTGATTTCACACCAAGTCGCAAAGAAGAAGAATTGAGATACCGTGCATGCGATTAGCCAAAACCTATAGGTCCCAGCTGGCAGGTGAAGACGCTGCTCTTGGAGTCTGCCCAAAAAAATTATTACGATGAGAAGGATCAGCTTCGTCAACCTTTAACCTCGATTAGTGAAGAATTGAATGCGCATGAGCCTTGGGGGAGGGTTCTTCCAATCGCGCCTCGGTCGGCCACGCCATGCTCTCCGCTCATTCCCGAACCCTCCAGATCAAAAAAAAAAAAATCCCAATCCGCGATTGAGAAATTTTGCGTCCTTACCCCTAGCCCTCTGGCATTTTTTTACTTCCTCTGCAGATCGTATGAGAGGTACTGCTGGTAAGATTTCTTGCCAAATTTTCCTTCCACTTCTGCCGCTTCCAAGATCTTATAGATCAACCCTGTGGCCAAGTCCTTCCATTTGAGGGCTTTCTGATTTTGGTTCTGCACCTTCTCCTGAAAGGCGTCTTCGCTGATGAAGTCTTCTTGGGTTACTTCAACGAATCCATTGCGTACAAAAGTCATATTTCTTGTATTTACCTTATGCTCAATAGGAATGCCGTCCGTTTGCATTTGGCCGTCGGGGTTTGGGTCCTTCGCAAGATTTCCCCTTGAAAAGGGTAGGTGCGGCAGGATTGTCATTTTTCTACTACTTCTATTTTGGATCTAACATTCAGAATTCCAATTATCACCAATTATTTAGTCCGACGGCAACAAAACAATCTTCAATGTGGCTATTCACTGATAAAATTCTTTGGCCCCCGCCAATGGTTTTTCGCATGTGGCAATCGCTTACGACTAACACAGGTTCACGTACAGAATCTGATATTTGATTGTTTTTATCTGGTTTAATTGATATATTTGTTCAGCATCCAAATTTTTCACAATTTAAAAAATATTTGAAATGCTCATTTCAAATTATTCAGAGGAAATTCAGATTTAATTAAATTGGTAGAAAAAATACGAATATCTCGAGGATAAAGACGGCCTTCAAAAATGCTGTGATAACTGCTTTTCAAGAAGCGGTGTAAATGAAATGTGGATTTTGAAAAACTTCAAAGATCTACTTGACATCTTAAACTCTAGATCATTATCACACTGTAACAGCATTAAAACTTTCGACCTCTCCGCACTTTACACCACCATTCCTCATGAGCAACTAAAATCTCGGCTGAAAGGTTTAATTCATAGATGTTTCTCACGTAAGAACGGTGAACGAAGATAAAGGTACATTGTTGTAGGTAGAGAACAAGCGTACTTTGTGAAAAATGGCTCCGAATCGGAGAAAAATATACAAAGGAAGAACTTATTAAAATGTTATAGTTTCTGATCGGCAATATATTTGTCCAGTTTGGAGGGTTTGTTTTTCATCAGACTATGTGCACCTCTCCTAGCCGATCTGTTTCTCCACTCTTATGAGGCTGAATTCATCGAAGGGCTTCTTCAAAATAAAGATAAAAAAAACTGGCCCAATCCTTTAGTTTTAGCTTCCTTTATGTAGATGATATTTTGTCACTAAACAACCCCTCGCTTTGGTGATTTTCTTCATCTGATCTATCCAAAAGAGCTCGTAATTAAGGATACTAGAGACACTTCCACATTGGCTTCATTCCTTGACTTCCATTCACTTTTCCAATAGTCAACTTCCCTTTTCTTTTTAGCATTATCCCAACAGCGCCTGCGTACGGAATTTACATCTCCCAGCTCATTCGCTATTCAATATTGTGTTCGACACAGTGACTATCTTGATAAAGCAAGGTTGCTCAAAAATAGACTACTTCAACAAGGGTATGTTACCAAAAACTTGAAGTCATCCCTCCAGAAGTTTTACGGTCGACATCACCATCTTGTGGACCGCTATTAGATGTCTGTTTCCCAGATGACAACAGATCTTTCCCCTTAAAAGCTAAATTGTTGTTTCTTCTACTGGATATCACCAGAAGTCATAATCCAAAAGTAGTAAAAAAAAAGAAGTACTCATTACCAAAAATTTCGAAATAGGAGGCCAAATTCAGTACCAAGGACATCTACCGAGTGCAATACAAGGGATGCTTAATATTTTTAAGTAGTAATAATTTTGATAAAAACAGTAAATTCCTATAAAATGCAATCTAATTTTTTCATGTCAGACAAGTCTGACTATCGAGCTGGTCAATACCCTCGGAAACCTCTGGTCCAACAGCAGTGGCATCGACCGAATGGTTTCAAAATTCAATAAATACCCAAGTTGCATAAAAATAGTAAATTTCGTTATTCTGTACACGTGTTTCATGGAGTAAGCTTTCATCAGTAGCATTAAAATCAAACAATATGGAAAGTCATAATCCAAAAGAAGTAAACAAAAAGAAGTACCAATAGTTTCGCAATAAGAGGCAAAGCTCAGTACCAAGGACATCCACCGAGTGCAATATACGGAATAAAGCCTTAATATATTAAGGGGTTTGAATTTTGATAAAAAAGTAAATTTCTATAAAACGCAAGATAATTTTTCAGGTCATTCAAGTTGCATAGCAACAGTAAATTTCGTTATATTGTACACGTGTTTCAAGGAGTAACCTCTCATCAGCAGCATTCAAATCACACAATATGGAAAGTCATAATCCAAAAGTAGTAAAAAACAGAGGAACTCATTACCAAAAATGTCGAAGTTGAATGCCAAATTCAGTACCAAGGACATCTACCGAGTGCAATACAAGGGATGAGGCCTTAATGTTGTTGTCAGAATTTTGATAAAAACAGTAAATTTCTATAAAACGCAATCTAATTTTTTCATGTCAGACAAGTCAGACTATCGAGCTGGTCATTATCCTCGGGAACCTCTGGTCCAACAGCAGTGGCATCGACCCAATGGTTTCAAAATACAATAATTACCCAAGTTCCCAAAAACAGTAAATTTCGTTATTCTGTACACGTGTTTAAAGGAGTAAGCTTTCATTAGCAGCATAAAAATCAAACAATATGGAAAGTCATAATCCAAAAGAAGTAAACAAAAAAGAAGTATTCATCACAAAATATCGAAATAGGAGACCAAATTCAGTACAAAGGACATCCACCGAGTGCAATATACGGAATGAAGCCTTAATATATTAAGGAGTTAGAATTTTGATACAAAAAATAAATTTCTATAAAACGCAACGTAATTTTTTCATGTAAGACAATTCTGACTATCAGGCTGCTGAATGCCCCTGGGGACCTCTGGTCGACCAGCAGTGGCGTCGGCCCAATGGTTTCAGAGTACGATAAATACCCAAGTTGCATAAAAACAGTGAATTTCGTTGTGCTGTACACGTGTTCCAAGGAGTATACTCTCATCAGCAGCATTAAAATCAAACAATATTGAAAGCTATTATCCAAAAGTAGTAAAAAAAAGAAGTACTCATTACAAAAATAGGCCTAATTCAGTACCAAGGACATCCACCAAGTGCAATACACGGAATGAAGCCTTAGTATTTTTAAGGCGTAAAAATTTTGATAAAAACAGCAAATTTCTATAACAAGAGGCTCTCAGGAGCCTGTAACGCTCACCTGGGTCATGGCTGACACAATAAGTCAAAATAATCAACGTTTAAGGTTCTCATTTTCAAATTTGACTATTAATGTTTAAGGGTCTCATTTTGAAGTTTGCTGATATTGTATGATCCAAAATTAAATTATGTTCCCCACTGGCAGCTATTTTTGATGGGGCGTAGACCAACTGTCATCTTTCTTGAAGAAGACCATGTAAGGATCATTGTGCCTCACTTTGGTTCCAATTGGCATAGTATTTTCAGAGGAGATCTTTAAATGATTTCCCATGGGGTCCAAGGTTAAACAATGTTCCCCGCTAACTGCCATCTTGGATGTTATGCAGGCATCAAGACACATTTTACGAAGGGGACCTAGTAAGGACCATTGTTACTAAGTATGATTCCAATTGGCCATGTACTTTCAGAGGAGAAGATCTTTGAATATGTTTCCATATAGGGTCCAATGTTAAAAACATGTTCCCTCCTGGCGGCCATCTAGGATATATGAACACATTTTTTAAAAGGGGCCACCTATGGACCATTGTGACTAAGTTTGGTTCCAATTAGCCCACTATTTTCAGAGGAGAAGATTTTTGCAATATTGTCCGATTTTGGACAAAGTTCCCCGCTGGCGGCCATCTTGGATGACGTGCAGACTTGCCAGACAAAATTTTCAAAGGGGACCACCGAAGGACTATTGTGACCAAGTTTGGTTCTAATTGGCGCAGTAGTTTCAGAGAAGATCTTTGAATGCTCTCCCATGGGTCCAATGTTAAACTGCGTTCCCTGCTGGCGGCCATCTTAGATATGATACAGACTTGCCAGACACTTTTTTTAATGGGGTCACCTAAGGACCATTGTGCCCAAGTTTGGTTCCAATTGGCCCAATGGTTTCAGAGAAGATGATATTTGAATGAAAAGTTTACGATGGACAGACCACTGAAGGCAAGAAGATCACCATGGCAGAGCCATGCAGGTCAGCTATAAAGTTATACAGTCATTGAAGCATAGATGCAACTTCACTATTAACTGAGAAAGATGTTTGCATTGTGGGCAAACAAACATAACTAAATGATACAATATACAGTTATATACAATTATTATTAAATTGTGAAATAAGTATAGTTTATGAAAGTATTTTTGCAAAAAAATGTAAAAATTTGTACAAAAACACTTTTTTGCTCTAGATTATGTAACAAATA